>JBBPKY010000053.1:0-62330 GCA_038089495.1 Xerocomellus dryophilus
GGGTTAAGCTTCTTTGAGTAACACGCACATTTTGAACGCGTCTACCTCCGCGCCTACTTTCTCGACGCCTTCATGACCGAGGGTCATGTCGACGCACTTGAAGTGCTAGGGTCCTTGTGTTCTTGGGACTTGACCATCCTTGTACGCGGTGTAGTCCAAGTCCAACTTCATCGTGATAAATTGGAGAAAAGCGGCGTCGTGGACCTCGCTATTTATCTAGGGAGTTTGTTGATGATGTCATAAGAATGCAGGTATTTCAAAAATGCGTGTTGAAAGTGTCCCTCGGAGAGGACGAATATCGCGAGGCTGCCGGGCAAGGTTCTCCTTACTACAAGAACGAACGGCGTCAATTTCGTACGTACATGAAGATCGCTTCCGACGCACACCAACCTGTCACAGTGCCGCCATGTCTTCCACCATCCAGACACCGCTCCCCGTCCCATCGCATCCCAATGTCGCCCCACCCCATGAGCTGACCGAAAAAGAACAAGCAGAGTACGACCGCGTGCTCGCCCACTTTGCCAACCCGGACTACGTTCTCCCCGGCGTCGAAACAGAAAAAGGCGCGTTGATGGAACAGGAGCGCATGTGGCTCGTTCGTCTCCCCCCTCTCTCGTTCTCTCTCTCTTGACGCGCCGTGTCCGTCATGACAGTCGTACGAGTGCATCCTGCGCTACATACGCGCAACGAAGCACGACGTGTCCGAGAGCATCAAGCGCCTCGAAGCCACCCTCATGTGGAGGCGCGACTTTGGGCTCTACACGTCCATCACGCCAGAGCACGTCGAGCCCGAAGCCGTCACCGGTAAAGAGTTCACCTTTGGGTACGACACGCGCGGCAGACCAGCGCTCTACATGTGTCCGAGCAGACAAAACACCGAAGAGAGTCCGCGGCAGATCCACTTTGTTTTCTGGATCATGGAGCGTGCCATCGAGCTCATGGGCCCTGGCGTCGAGTACGTCTTGCCCCATGTTTCATTGCCTTTTTTTTGGGGCCGGCCTTGTCACTCACGTCACGTGCGGTTCACAGGACGGTCGCGCTCATGATCGACTATGCGGACAAGGCCAAGAATCCCAGCTTTTCCACCGCCCGACAGGTCCTCAACATCCTACAAACGCACTATCCAGAACGCCTCGGTGCAGCGATCATCGCACATCTCCCATGGCTTCTCTACGGGTTCTACAAGCTCATCAACCCATTCATCGACCCTGTCACCCGGGCAAAGATGATTTTCAACCCCGTCCCGGACGACGGTGGCTTGTGGCGGTCTGCCGAGGCGAGGGACCAGGGCCAAGACGACGCCAAATTGTTTGAGCCCGATCAGCTTGTTAGTTACAGCTGGTCGGGCTCGGCGGCATTTACATATACTCACGAGGTGTATTGGCCCGCGCTCCTATCCATTTGCGAGACCCGGAGGAAGGACATGACTCGGGTGTGGCGTGAACTTGGTGGTGTGATTGGCATCAAGGAGTGGGATGTGAAAGTCGGCGTTCGGGATGGTTTGGCAGCTCCTGACAAGGTCGTCGACGTGACTGGCCAAGCATTATAGAGGATCGGCGCATTTACTGATACCCCGGTTTCAGAGCATCCTTGGTATTCGATACCGTATCTTGCACGTACTCCTAGATCAGTGCTCCATCGTACCCTATAGAGTCTAGGCATTGGCATATTAAAATTACATCTGTTTTGGGGCTTCAGAACACGACATCATGTCCAGAATCAAATGCTCATGAGTGCACGTCAAAGCAAATTTGGATTGTCGTCATGGTCATCAGTACAACGGACGAGTAGCATTAGATGAATAATCTAGCAGACAGAAAACGGAGCAACGTTTGAACGAGAGGGTTGCATAGAAAAAAAAAAGGATAAACAGGAAAGAAGAAAAAAAAGAATAAGAGTAGTATGTACAACCCCGAACCTTTTTACCCTGGTCACGAGTCCTCGAGGATGAACGGTGGTGGCGTCCCACCAAGACGCTCGCCGTGGACACGGAATCGGTAGAGACATGTGTACTCCTTCTTGCCCCAGTTATTCCTGATCACAAGCGCTACGACGCCGAAATCAACGCCGAGATCCTGAATCTCTTGGCGCACGGCAAATGTCTGAATGTTGGACGGCGCGTCGATGTCGTAGGTGAAGGAAGCCAGGCGGACGAAGGGTTGGTTCGGAGGAAGCGTGGGTGGGTAGTCATCTTCGTCGGGCTCTTCGGGTAAGGGAGAACCAGATTCCTCCGCAGCGCTCACAGCTTCCGCACGCTGGGCAGCTCGCTCTGCTCTAAAGGCTGCGACCTTTTCAAGGTTTTCCTTCCCTTCTACGAGTCCCCACACCTCCATATCCCGAGGGGCAGTCCGAAGGTCAAATGCAACCTCTTTTGCGACATGATCGATCGTGATGTCGGTGATGTAAGCAGGGAAAGAGAGCGCAACGCCGAGCTGACCAAAGTCTCCGCTCATAGGCCAGCAAAGTCCGCTGTGAATGTCTTGATGCAGCGCCGTGATCGGTGACCGGCCCATCTCGCGCCCGTGGCCAGTCATCCAGCTGAGGGCTGTCCCACGCAACGTAGTTGGACGCATCTCAAGGGTATGCGAGGTGAGACTCGGTATAGGGCGAGCCCCGGCAGAGTGCAGGGCAAAGTCGGCGCGGGAAACAATATCGCGTGTGGTGAACCGCATGACAGTGGTGTCGACGAGGTGGGATATCAGGCCGGTTATGTCAGTGCCATCGCTGGACTTGATGGTAAGACCCTTTCCAGAACTAACGGCGGAGGAAAGTTTGGACCACCATGCTGGCCCAGCAGGTGCCGACTCTTTGACAACATTCTTCGACAGTTCGAGGGCTTCCTTGACTCCTCCTTCGATACCACCCAGACGATCTTCAAGCAGTTTCAGCTGTTTGCGTGCTTCCTCGTCATTGGTTGGTGGGGGTGGTGATGGGGGCGATGTCCCTTGCGGGGCAGATTCAACCGCACTGAGTTGTGCGTAGAGCGTGTCGATTTGTCTCTTGACGTCCGAGAGGCCCTGGCTTGCTGAAGCTTGGAGGTGGGTCTCTGCCTCTGATACTCGTCTTGCCTCTTCGCGCACGCGCGCTTCAAGAGCATACATCCTATTCACCACCTCTCCGTGGGCACGCGCCTCAAGGTCTTGCTGAGCTCGCGCTCGTTGGTGGTCTAGCGAAAGACCAGAAAGTGCGGATTCGATGTTCTGCAACCGTGCAACGAGTTCATCAAGGTTCGTGATGGGTGTTTCCGGCGCGTGGTATGGGTGAGGGGAGGCACGATAGGGAAGCAGTTGGGCTAGTGGATCATAAAACTTGAACCATGCAAGGTAAATGACGAGCGCTACAACGGCGAGCCTAGCGAGATATATGAACGGTTGAGGATGGAGAGAGCGCACGAGTGTAGTCGGCTTGCGGAAGAAAATATTCACTGTCAATCCCAGGATGCGCCCGATCACCAAGAATATGAGCGATATGATGCGGAGTATCCATTCGAGGATGCTCAAGAAGAACCTTGCGATTCTGTTGACTAGACGACCGAGGAGGCCGCCAATTGAGAAGGGGCGAGAATCAGAAGTATGGGTAACACCATCCACTGCAGGAGGTTCATCGCTCTCCAATATTACCTCCAAGCCAGGTTGAGGGTCAGGTAAACCGTCTTCCAGCTCAGGGTAGAATTTGGAGGGCGGAGGCGCGGAGGTACGGGGAACAGATGCTCGTGTCGAGGGTGGGGCGGACGTGCGTAGCAGGGACTCCCGACTTGGAGGTGGGAGCTGCGCGGACGAATGCTGCAGAGACATTAGAAGAGAAGTCACAATGGTAAGCTATAAGCAAACCTGTTCGCTGTCGATACTGCTCTCTTGGTCGTCCTCGGCTCCATCGAGTTCGGCCTCGCCGCCTCTGGATCCCTTCTTCCTTCTCCTGCGCTTGTCGTAGCCAGCTACTGGAAGCGAAGTCAAGGTGCCGGGACCGAGATCCTTCTTCTTTATCTTCTTTCTGCGCTTTTTTCCGTCGTCGGAAATTTGGTCGTCTGACTCGGACATGTCGGAATTCGAGGGACGATAGGCCTTGTTGTCGAGCGACATGCGGTTACGCCTGTTGTTGGCAGAGACCTTCCTGGACTGCTCGCCCTCTTGGGAACGCTGACGTTGCAGCTCCTTGTACTCACGATCTAGCTCCTCGTAGTCGAGGCTAGACTCTTTGCCGTTGGTGGTCGCTACGGAGATGTCCGCAGGTTCGGTTGAACGCTGCCGAAGATAGAAGGAGGTAGCGGTATTAATGGCGCGTTTGGATATATCGAGCACCTGTTCGAAGGGGCTTTTTCCGCGAGCGAGGTTGTCGACGGACTGGGAGTGCTGTTCCTCGACCTCGGAGTCGGACACGTGTGTGAGGGCGGACGCTTGCTTGGAGAGGGGTTTGTGGGAGGCTCGTTGAGTGAGGCGGCTGGGGGGAGGAGCCAAGCGACGGGTGGAGGTGGAATGGGTCTCCTTCTCATACTCGACGGATGTGCTGCGGGGCACGTTGAGGTTGGTCTGTGAGCCGGATGCCCAGGCACTGTTTGGGTTGTTGGGGAGCATGTCGGAGGTGGACGCGGCCTGGTTGAAGGCGGCTGCGATGTTTACGGAGGTGTCCTTTACGGCCCACTTTTCTGGCTCGAGGCCGTTGTTGAGGGACTGGTCGCGCTTGAGACGTGCGTAGCGGACGAGGGCGGTCTCGTCGTGCGACGGGGGTGGTCTCGGGGGCGATCTGGAGGACTCGGTGGGCGCGCTTTCGGGTGCGTGAGTGAGGGGCGAGCAAGGCAGGATTGTCGCACGTACCCGTACGCGTAGGAGGCGGGAATGGCGCGGTGCTGCTGTGGATTGTGTATGAGCTGTCGGGGCTGGAGATTGTGCTGGTTGTTGTGTTGGCTGGGGGGTTTGCTGAGGAAGGTGTGGTGATCGAGACGTCTGCCTTGACCGAGCGGTGTGCCGGAGAACGACATACACGTTGTTGCCTCGTGGACACTGGCGGCGTTGTCGAGGCGCTGCTGCACGTCGTGTTGGCCGTTGTCGAGCAAGAATATCAACCCTGTTGTCTCGTATTTGTCCTACTACAGATACACAATGTACGCTATTATCCACACCGCGTCTATTGTCCTCACTGGGGCCCATCAGCACACGACCCGCGCGAAGACGGCCCACACTCACCAAAAAGTAGTCTGGCACCCGCCGCGACACGAGAGGCTCCCCCGCCCGCGGTGCAGGATCGAATTGAAGGCTGGCCACGCGTGAGCACGAACCACCCACAGCCGAGACGGCACTCACAACGTGTACGATAATTTTTCGTCTATCTCCATAATCGCCGCCTGATTGCCACATCTATAGCAGTAGTTCGGAGCACTGAAAATCGTCACAACGTTCCGGTCTTGTCCCCAGCTATACCCTGCGCGCCAAGTCAGCCCGGCCGCACACCAAACGCCATCGCAACTCACCCTCCATCACCAGCTGATGGGCTCGCGCCACGAGCGTCAACCCATTGTTGTGATTGAACGCCTCCGAGATGTCCTGCCCGAACGTGTACCCCGCCCCGCGGGGTGAAATTCCCCAGCCACACCGATCATCGGGATCAGACCACAGCAGGTCACACATCGGTCCTTCGTGAGGCACCTCCTGGACACGATCGATTGACCGAACGTGGTCGAGGGTGTCAATCGAGGGCGAAAGTCCACCGTGAAGACAAAATATCTATCGAGTGCTCAGGCATCATGCGCGACCACTCTCTGAGCACTCACTTGGTTGTCGATCAGCGCAGTCAAAGGGAGAAAGTCGAACAAGTCGGTAAAGAAACGCCACACGTTGGCATTCCCGTATTTCCGCAAGCACTCGTCATAAAACCCATACACCTGCGTGATCTGCCTCGACTCGTGGTTGCCCCGCAAAATCGTGACACGGTCACGATACCGCAACTTGAGTGCGACGAGGAGCGTCACGGTCTCGACCGAGTAGTATCCGCGGTCGACGTAGTCGCCCATGAACAGATAGTTGGTGTCCGGTGAGTTTCCGCCGATCCGAAAGAGCTCTGAGAGATCATGCTGTGCGTACCCAGACTTGATCAAGCATAGATCACGCCGAGGAGACGGTACGCACGAATTGGCCGTGAATGTCACCACAGACGGTGACCGGGCACCTGACTGGCTGCACGTTGGATTCTTCCATCAGGATCTCCCTCGTCTGTGGAGGTGGTCAGAGGGTGTGGCGGGTTTGTGGGCAAAGACAGACCTTGTCGCATAGTTTCTTTACGTCTGTCTCCGCTAGTTGTTTGCATTGGCTGAGCTGTTCGATCCAGCCGTCAATTTCGTGTTCCATGTCTCGTCGTGGTTC
Organism: Xerocomellus dryophilus; assembly: GCA_038089495.1. Classification (NCBI taxonomy): domain Eukaryota; kingdom Fungi; phylum Basidiomycota; class Agaricomycetes; order Boletales; family Boletaceae; genus Xerocomellus; species Xerocomellus dryophilus. The sequence continues at coordinate 6,354 of JBBPKY010000053.1, forward strand.
AAGTCAAAGTCAGAGCCCTGTCGGTAAACCCAGTCACGCGTCACACCTCATATCCAAGTCCAATCAATGTCACGCCCGCGCCGACCAACATGGCTCAACCAGACGCTGTCTACGCAACCGACGAGGTACCTTCTCCTCCTCCCCCCCGACAAACACTGACCCCGCGCAGTATGGCAGGCCGTTCATCATCCTCAGGGAACAGGCAAAGAAGACCAGGAGCCACGGCATAGACGCCATCAAGTCCCACATCCTCGCCGCGAGGACAGTCGCAAACATCATCCGCACGTCCCTCGGCCCGCGAGGTACGCTCTCCGTCGCGTGCAGATCACCCTCTCATCCACACCCAGGTCTCGACAAAATCCTCATCTCCCCAGACGGGGACATCACCGTCACAAATGACGGCGCGACCATCCTCGGGCAGATGGAGGTCGAGCACCAGATCGCAAAGCTCCTCGTGCAGCTCTCCAAGAGCCAGGACGACGAGATCGGCGACGGCACCACCGGCGTCGTTGGTATGTCTCTCCCTCCACATCCAAGCACCGCGTTCAACGCTGTTTGATCCAAGTCCTTGCCGGTGCCCTTCTCGAACAGAGCGAGGCCCTCCTCGACCGAGGGCTCCATCCTATCCGTATCGCAGATGGCTTCGACAGGGCTTGCGCAGTGGCCGTCGATCAACTCGACCGCATTTCAGATCGCGTCCAGTTCTCGACCCAGAACAAGGAAAATTTGATCAAAACCGCCACGACAAGTCTGGGCAGCAAGATGTGCGCATCCTCGTCCTTTCCCCATTCTGCGCTGACATTGCCTCGACAGCGTCTCGAAAGAGATCAGGCAGTTTGCGCAGATCGCCGTGGATGCAGTGCTGACGGTTGCGGACATCGAACGTCGCGATGTTCCCTTTGACCTCATCAAGGTCGACGGAAAAGTCGGCGGCTCTCTGGCTGACACCACCCTCATCAAGGGCGTGCTCATCGACAAGGACATGTCGCACCCACAAATGCCCTCGTCCGTCAAAGATGCCCGCCTGGCGATCCTCACTTGCCCGTTCGAGCCGCCACGCCCAAAGACGAAACACAAACTGGACATCACGACCGTCGACGAATACAATAAACTCCGGGACTATGAAAAGGAAAAGTTCGAGGACATGATCAAGATGGTAAAGGACACGGGCGCCAACCTGGTCATATGCCAGTGGGGCTTCGACGACGAAGCGAACCATCTGTTGATGCAAAACGAGCTGCCAGCTGTACGATGGGTTGGTGGACCTGAGATTGAGGTAACGTCCATTTCATACTCATACCCCAACGCTCGAGCTGTAATACCTCTCTAGCTAATCGCCATAGCTACGCATGGCCGCATCGTGCCCCGATTCGAGGAACTCACAGCAGAAAAACTGGGTAAAGCGGGCATCGTACGCGAACTCACCTTTGGCACGACGCGCGATAAGATGCTTGTCATCGAAGAATGTGCCAACACCCGTGCTGTCACCATCTTCGTGCGTGGATCGAACAAGATGGTATGGGTGTCCGTCGCATGCCCTACAGGTTACCCATATTTTTCAGATCGTGGATGAAGCAAAGCGGGCATTGCACGATGCTATATGCGCCGTCCGAAATCTTGTTGTCGACAACAGAGTGGTTTATGGTGGGGGTGCCGCCGATATCAGCTGTTCCATCGCCGTGGCAAAGGCCGCCGACGAGGTTGGCACCTGCAATGTCTGGCAGGAATGTCTTGGACTGACCTTGATCTAGATCCCCTCGATAGAACAATACGCAATGCGCTCTTTTGCTGCTGCTCTCGATGCCATTCCACTTGCGCTCGCAGAGAACAGTGGTCTCTCTCCGATCGAGACGCTCGCCCGGGTCAAGAGTAAGCAAGTGACAGAGGGGAGTTCCCGTTTGGGGATTGACTGTGCCGGCCAAGATGAGAACGGTACGTGTTGGCGCAGCCTCATGCTGACATGTCTAATTCGACCGTAGATATGAAGAAGCAGTTCGTGTACGATCCATTGATCTCGAAACGACAACAATATCTGCTTGCCACACAGGTGTGTACGTCGTGTGCTTCCTGGGCTCCGATTGAACTCGATCGTTGCAGCTTGTGCGTGCGGTCCTCAAGATCGGTAAGTGGATTGGCTTTATCATGAGCCGAGATTGATATTGCTTCTTCCAGACGACGTTATCGTCGCGGGCGAGGCGGACGAGTGATTACGGACTATCTAGATGGTTGGGTACACGTAGAACACCATTCATGTAATGCAATAACAGACCAGTACCCTGACGTTTCCATTGGGCAGGCCGGCACTGCCCCCTGCATGAAGATCCGGAGACTGGACTACGGACGTAATTGTCTGCAAACTTAGCCGAGGATGCATCCCTAGGCTAAGACCCGGACGCAAACGCTATAAAGCCAACCGTGCGCCGTCCCTGTTTATCACTGGAACGATGGGTGTCACTAAGCTACAAGTGCTGGGCAAGAACCCCTACAACGCAGAACCACCATCTCTCCAGGAGCTCACCAGCCACCCCATCACGCCACTGCGTTTGGTCTATGCTCGTAATCACTGTACGTTTCTGCCACACCATGCCATTCATCGTTAGTCTGATTCGTCCACTTGTTTGCGCCAGCCGACATCAAGGACCTTCGATCCGGGACGGAGCAATACACAGTCAAGATCGATGGTGAAATAGACAGCATCGAGCAACTCGACCTCACTTTCAGGCAACTACGGGATTCCTTGCCACGACGCGAGGTTCTCGCCGCCCTCGTCGTACGTCCGCACTTCCACCTCTTCCTTTCGCGAGCCGGCTTATGTACGATACCACTCGGACACAGTGCGCTGGGAATCGCTGGGCCAAGATGGCCGAGAAGACACGGAGAAGCGTGGAAGGAATCAATTGGTCCGAGGGAACCGTTGCCAACGTCCGCTGGGCCGGTGCGCCGCTGCGGGACATTCTCCTCCGCGCAGGCGTTTCGGACGACAGCGCGTCGTGGGAGGGGCTCCACGCATGCTTTGCGTCCAACGTTGCGCCGTGCGAGCAAGACACGTCGTACGGCGGTTCGATCCCCCTGGAGAGAGCGATGAGCAACGGCGATGTTCTTCTTGCGTACGAGGTAATGCAAGCCGGAGCGGCGAGCGTCTGACCCGTGCTGATGTGACCGGTTAGATGAACGGCGAACCCTTGACGCCTGACCATGGCTTCCCGTTGCGCGTGGTCGTCCCGGGGTACTCTGGCATGCGCTGGGTCAAATGGGTGGATCACATCACCATCTCCCGAGCGGAGTCGCCCAACTTTTACCAGCAACGAGACTACAAGATATTGCCAGAACACGTGCGTACGAACGCCCGAACGCCATGGCCCCGTCTGACCATCTCGCGTTGTAGGTGACGAGCAAGAAGAGGGCAGAATCGGAAGACTGGTGGTCCAAGGTGCCCTCCATGCAGAACCTGCCGTGCAACTCCGTCGTGACCAATGTCAAGCGGCTTCGGTCTTCGTCTCCAGAAGAACTGCCATTGAAAGCGTGCGGATATGCCTATTCGGATTGTCCCATCGGGCGAGTCGACGTGAGCGTGGATGGCGGCGTCACCTGGAAGCAATGCGAGATTACGTATCAAGAAGGGCGATGGAGTTGGGCACTATGGGAGTGCAGCATCGATCTCATGTCGGACGAAGAGAACGTCAACGACATGTTGTTGGCTTACAACTTGGCAGGGGGGAGCGGTCGAGGGAAACTGAAGGTGACGGTGCTCAGCCGTGCCACGGACAGTGCTGGGCGTGTGCAAGATTTGACGTATCCTTGGAACTTGCGAGGCGTTGGGTATTGTGGAGCTGGAGAAGCCACGGTCAATATTAATGTGTAGAGTCCTTGGCTCCTCGATTGTATTCAGTTGACAGATCGAACATTGTAGCTATATTTGTCTGGCGTCGAGCTGTTGTAAATGACATTCGTACTACTTGGGCTTCGCACCACTCACGAAATGACAGATAGCATACTTGATAGCAGTTACACAGTGAGTACGAACAATGCAAAGCGAGAGAGCCAGCGAGGATACTAGAGCGAAACCTAGCAAACTACACCGCCGACGCAAGATGGATCACCTCGTCTGGACTCTCTTCGTCTCCGACGGTCGTATGACACGCAGATACGCGAATTCGGGGTTCCTCAAATCGCACCCGATGACCCGTTGGATCGTAAAGTGACCGTCATGCAGAGCGAACGCGGACTCGAATGGCTGTTTCCAATTTGGGAGACCATGATAGGCAAGGTGGACCCATCCGGTTTTGCCAAGCTCTTCAACGACCCTAGAAATGCGGGACCCCCCTCCATCTATACGCGTGAATGTGACGAGGCTGTCGGCTCGGACGCGCTGACGAACGTAGTCCAGTTCCGCGCCTACGGAAAGGAGTTCGCGATCGCCAGCCGCTTTGGCTTGGCCATGGCAATGAAACGTTTCTGTCGAGTGGCAGAATTCGATGGATTGGGCCGTCTGGGGCGAATGAGGGGCGGTTGGGGTTGGGATGTAGGATGAGATGTAGAGATCAGGGAGATTCTGTTGGCCCATCCTATACGGACCAACGACATGCAAGGGCAACACAGAGAACTCGGCGGTGGGACACCACCAGATGCGTAATCGAGATGGATGGGTCGTCTGAAGGAAATCGACGATGGGTGAAACGATCTGATCCCAGAGTTTGCGTAAGAAGTGTGCGAGCTCTCTCATCACGTCGGGCCTCTATGCGCGCACAGTCAAGGTATCCAGCTCCATTAACGGACCTCGAACACCTTCCTGTGTGATCTGCAACGGGATATGAACAGGATCGCGATCGAGCAAGACGAGTGCGTCACAGCCATATTTGCTCGCATTGACAATGATGTCGGTTCTCCCACTGACTGCGCGCTGGAGGTCGGCGAAGTATGAGGGAAGAAGGAAACGGGAAGGCCCTTAATATTGGCCACGACTGCCTGCGCTCCGAGGTTGAGACGGCATAGCCGTTCATGCTGATCTGCACCAAGCGAATCGAGGGCATTGCGAATGAGCAAGGCCAGTCGCGTGAACACGTCTGTCAATGTCTTTCCTGCCGGGCTAGGTACTATAACATCATCCAGCGGCGAACGGAGGCGGTAAGCTGGCCCCAAACGACACCCCGACCTCGTTCGAGAAGCTCGACTGCATACGGAGGAGCACGTTTACGAAGACACTCTGAGAATGCGTTTACTGCGAGCGACAACGTGAGGTTTTTGAGGATGACAAGATGTCGAGGCAGCGACGGCAGAGTGGCCAGATGTCGAATAAGTAGTCGAAGGGATGTCTCGTATACGAGAAGTACCGTGGAATGGTGGAAACGCCTGACCATACGGATCCGCGCTCTAACCACAGAAAGATCACTAGAAGACCAAATTTGGGACACACGTACAAGTTGCGCGTAGAGACTGAACAGCTCCTTATCCTGTAACGGCTTCGACAGTGTGAACCGATCACAGAGGTAACGTGCAAGGTTTTCCAATGATCGTGACCAATCAGGGTGGCCTTGCGGGTGAAGGTCAAATGCTTCCCGGACGAGAATAATGGCCCCATCGAGGCCCTCCATCGCCCCGAGGCTGCTCGTACCGAGTGGAGAGATGAATTGCAAGGTTGTTTAAAGACATTGACCGATCAGGATGTCCTTGCGGCCGAAGGTCGTGTGCTTCTCGGTCGAGGGCGATGGCCTCTTCAGCTTAGACAGTTTGCTCGGAGTGGCCGGGTGGATAGAGTTCCAGTGCTTCACGATCAAGATCGATCGCCTCGTAGTAGGTGGCCACCCTCCTTGCTTAAACCCGGCGACGAAACATTCCGCTCGTAAATGTAAACGGTTACTGTGACCGGTGCACCCTTCATTTCACTGCGTCTGCATTGCGACAGAAAGACACAAGTACCTTCTGAACCCATGGTGGCTCGCCGAACTTGGTTTAGCGTGGTGGTTTGGGTGTAAGTTGTGCGCCCCCGTGGCCCCGGGAGAGGCAATGGTACACAGGTTGAGCTAAGTATCACACCACCGCGTGAACTCTGCTTGAACTTAGGCGAGTCTGGTCAAGTTACGAGCAACGTCGAGCATCATACTTCACCATCGTCAAGCTCCTTCATAGCCTTCGATTCCTTCCGCTCCACATGCTATGCGACCAAATGGAGGAGAAGAACACGTCGTTCGCCCCCGGGGCTTTTGCCTCTGCCTCATTCCCCGATGTCCCGGAGAACACAGCCAATTCGCAGCCCATTTTCGCCCCGAACTGGATAGCGAGCTGTCCAAGCCCACCGATGCCTAATATACCCACGCGCTCCGTTGGATGTACCCCGTGCATTTCCATCGCGTTGAATACCACGTTCCGATGCACATCAGAGGTGCCGCGTGCTAGGCATCGGGAATATGGAACAAGAATACAGCCTTCCAGATAGCGTGCAAACCAAAGCTTCCTTGATTTCTGTTGCTCTCTGAATACACCCCGCGCTCCTCGCAGAAGATCTCGTTCCCAGTCAGGCAGCCGTGGCGCCGGAGGCACGATTCGTGGAAGAAACATCAACCAACACGATTTCGCCCCTATGGCACGTCTGAGTGTCTATCGCCTGTGAATATAGCAGCGGAATGCGCAACATGGGAACTTGTCACAACTCCTCTTGGACGACACCAGCCCTCGTTCCCTAGAACCACGACCTCGCTTATGCAGGTCCGTACCACCCAAGCCTACATGGGTGATTCTGACCAGAACCTCATCATCCACAAGTGTCCTATGTTTCTCAGACTGGACGATCCTGTGCTTGCTCGATCCCTTGAAGGCTTGAAAAGTATATGTTGACATGGTATGGCCGTGACGATGCCAGTGGTGAATATGCGCCGTTGAGTTGTGCACGGACACCTTGACGGAATATACCAACAGATCTTCTACCCCAAGGATCAAACAAATGCGACTGTTAGATGAAACTAGCGCCTACTTGGCCGACGGGACGGCAGGTATTAGACAAGCGGATTGGTGTGCCCGATGCAGCCTGGCTACATATCGGTGAGAGGAGGCACGGTGAGCCGGCGTTGGCAAGGTGCCCGACTGAGCAGGATGGTCATAACGCGGCACCAAAATATCGACCATCAATGATGATCGATGATTGCACACATTTACACAGCCCAAAAGAAGATCAAGTCGGTACCCCCACGAACATCGAAGGAGCTCGCCAGCGACCGGAATAACTAGGCCCCGGGTGGACCCAACCTGCGGTCATTGACTATCCAATAACTTACTTTGCAGGAACTAATAAAAACTTCGACAAGCTCGGGGTTGGGAACGCTCATGACACGATGCCATCAGGGCCTCATCGCGCATATTCCCGTGTGGTTCGAGTGATTGGACATTCATGTACGCTGTACACATACACCTCAAGAACACAATAATGAGACCGACGCCATCTCGTCAATTAACGCGTTCGCATTCAAAATGATGTGTCGCATGGGTAATTAGAGCTGCTCCTTCAGAGGATATAATACTTGTTTTCGACAGTCAAATGCTACATAGCCATGTAGCCGTACGTGGAAGAATGAGGCTTCCACGACGGAAACGAAAAAGTCAGCTATAAAGTCTATCACAATGTTCGACAATAAATATCTTACCTGAACCATCACAATGTGATTCTCCCCGATCATGGCAGCATCCCAGCCATCATCCGAATGTTCAAGTGTGATAGTGGCGACACGCCCAGGTAGCCTTGTGGTCACTTCTCGGCAGAAACTGTGACACCGACCACTGAGTTTCGTCTGTTTCGCAAGACGATTCCACAGTATAGGGGAGTTGGCATTCGCTTTGACATGCTTGCTTGCCGCGTATGGATTAAAATCGTATACTCGCGCTACATGCCCGTTCTTCCATCGTAGACCTTGGATAAATTTCATGCCGTAGGTATAGCAGACCCAAGTCTCCGATGGTTCCCTGCAAACCATACGCGTTCCACTCGGACCCCAGGCGTGCCAAGCGACGACACGACGAGGTACGTTGTGCGAACGTTCAACTTCCAAGAGTAGAGTGGACAGGGGTACAAAGAGGACTGTACTGTCGTGCACTTCATCCGAGAGAATGCGCGTGGAAATCGCGAAGATGAAGTCCCTCCCAGAACCATAGAAAGGAACTCCCAAACCGGCAGGTGGTCTCCAGGTTGGTGTGGGCTCGGCTCGAATCAAGAAGTATTCCACGTTTCCTTGGAGCTCGGGATACTGCAATTCACATACGTAGGGGATATCCTCCAATGAATGGACCGGATTAAAATATGCTGCTATCCTCAGCACCCGCAAAGTGGGCACCCTGTCCGATCTGAGGATTGCCGCCAGAATCAGGTCCTCTGTCATGAAGGCAAAGGATTGAAATTCTGGTGTGTAGATATACTAGTGACAGAAGAAATCAAAGTGAGGCAAGTAAACAAGGGACGAATTACTGACAACTTCTTGATGTCCAGTTCTCCAGTTCCAGACAAGGAAAGAATTTCGAGACGATGTACCGAATTGATCGTAAAAGAAGATGGCGAGGTGATTGCCACAGATCTGTATCATAAAGGAGAAGTCGGCGTGCAAACTCGCCAATGCATGTGTTATCTGTGTCACAACGGTGCGGGGATGATGTTCCCCAGTAAGAGTGCGTAAATGAAGCTTGCATGTCATGTTCGGACTAGTTACAGAGCTGTTATGAGATCACTAAAAAATAATGAGCGTTACACTCACAAAGTGCCGGCCAATTCAAGTAAGACGAGGAGATTTTGGGAGTTGTCTAACGTGAAGTCACGGATTCTGAAATCGAATGGAACAGACCATCTCCTTTCTGGAATTCCCTTGAGTTTGCACGGTAGTTGAACGAGGGTGATTTCGTTTTCATGAGTCGATTGCGCAAGTATGCCACCTGAAAACTCCCAGCATTGGCCATCAGACATGGGAATGGAACCAGATGATGTCCATTCCATATCGTTCCACACCCGATTATACTCTCGTAAGAGATTCAATCGGCTGACAGTGTCCATGGGTGAACGTTCGTTGTCTTCCATGTAGGATGCGAACAACTCGATCTTGTAGGTCAACTGTGTGCTTCCTGAGATGACAGAACGGAATAACTTGCAGACCTTTTTTTCGACAATTAAATGACGAGAACGACCTTGTCGGTGAGCGGCACATCCTGGCACATCAGTGATCGTGCAAACCCACTTGCATGCATCTCAGGAGAGATGGGATATCAAGGTGGTCGAAAGTCAACCCAGTCAATTCGTCTGGCAGAGGAAATCCCATAGCAAACCTATGCTGATGAAAGGAGAGAGTGGTGGCACACTAGTAGTGGGCCCTGACAACACATGGGCAGACGTGACAACTCGGAAGACAGCACCCGGGTGATACAGCACAGGGTTGCAATAGTCATTAGTCACTTGTCACTGACGGTCACGCACATCCCCCCATATACTTGGCACGTACTGTCTACCATGGGGCAGAGCTGGCGCCCCGAAGGACAATAAAAAAATGCTGCTGATGGCGGGAGTCGCATGATCAGATAAGAGAAAGGTTCGCCATGCTGCGTCTGTCGGCGGTCAACAGCTCTTCAGCGACTAAACCAGCGCTCTCATTGGCTGATGTGCATCAAGCGATGAGCCTTGTAGCGATCCCAAAGCGTGTCTTACAGCATGAATTTCTTTATTTGGTGGGCCCGGCCTGGCAATGCTGGTCCCTGAACCACGGTTTCACCGGTTTTGAAAGACAGATGGCCCGGCGGCCCGGCCAGCGTCGCCTTAGCCTCGTGCCTCAATTTACGTAGGATAGCATGAGCGAGGCCATTGGAACGTGTCCCTCTTACTGCTCCCCCACGACTAGTCCAAGGGCAGGATAGCTGCCCGCCATGGTAAGCCAATGCTGCATGTCGATTCGACTGTCTCACAAAGGTCTGCACGCCGGCCGTATCGTCACTATCGTGCCTGTCGCAACTCATCTAGCCTGTGAGTGACCTTCGAGCCCATGCCTTCGTGGCCGTCTCACCACCGTATCGTCTTGTTCTATCCCATCTAGCCTGTGAGTGATCGCCGAATCCATGCCTTCACAGCCGTCTCACCACTGTATCGCGCCTGTCGCGTCCCATTTAGCGAGTGAGTGATCAACAAATCCATGCTGTCACAGCCGTCTCACCACCGCATTGTGCTTGTCTCATCCAATCTAGTATGTGAGTAACCGTCGAATTCATGCCTTCACAGTCGTCTCACTGCCGTATCGTGCTTGTTCCATCCCATATAGTATGTGAGCGACCTTCGAGTCCATGCCTTCATAGCCGTCTCACGACCGCATCGTACTTGTCCAATCCCATATAGTATGTGAGTGACCGTCGAATCCATGCCTTCACAGCCATCTCACCACCGTTTCGTACTTGCCCCATCCCATCTAGTACGTGAGTGACCATCGAATCCATGTCTTTACAGCTGTCTCACCACCGTATCGTGCTTGTCCCATCCCACCTAGTATGTGAGTGATCGTCGAGTTTATGTTTTCGTACCTGTCTCATACTCACCACCGTATCGTGCTTGTCCCGTCCCATCTAGACTGTAAGTAATCGTCGAATCCATGTTTTCAGTCGCCTCACCGTATCCTGCTTGTCCCATCCCATCTAGCCTGTGAGTGATCGCCGAATGCATCATCCTTCACAGCCGTCTCACCACCGTATCGTGCTTGTTATATCCCATCCAGGGTGTGAGTGATCGTCGAATCCATGCTTTCACAGCCGCCTCACCGTATCCTGCGTGTCTCATCCCATGTAGCCAGTGAGTGATCGCCGAATTCGTCATCCTTCACAGCCGTCTCACCACGGTATCGTGCCTGTTCTATCCCATCTAGCCCGTGAGTGATCGTCGAACCCATGCTTTCACAGCCGTTTCATATCGTGCTTGTCCTATGCCATATAGCCTGTGAGTGATCGTCGAATGCATGCCTTCACAGCTGTCTCACCATCGTATCGTGCTTGTCCCATCCCATATAGCCTGTGAGTGATTGTCGAATCCATACCTTCACAACCGTCTCACGACCGTATCCTGTTTGTTCTATACCATCTAGCCTGTGAGTGATCGTCGAATGCATGCTTTCACAGCCATCTCACCACCGTATCGTGCCTGTCGCATCCCATCTAGCCTGTGAGTGATCGTCGAATGCATGCTTTCACAGCCGTCTCACCACCGTATCGTGCTTGTCCCATCTCTTACAGCCTGTAAGTGATCATCGGACCTATAATTTCACAGCCGTCTCACGACCGTATCGTGTTTATCCCATCTCATCTAGCGAGTGAGTGATCATCGAGCCCATGCTTTCGCACCTGTCTCATAACCGTGTCGCCTAGACAAACGCCGCTATCAATAGTGCTGTTACAGAGATCTCCAAGCTCTCTCCACTCGTCCTCATTGATGTCTCGACGGGCCGACTGTGCGATGCACAAGAGCGACTTCGGTTGTTCAAATCGGAAACACCGTTCCAGAAGCTCGTCTCCGAGTCCGCAACGACAATAGATCGCGCGCATATCCGTCAGTCTGTCGCGAAATACTTCAAATGGGTCATGTTTTCCCACACATGGCGGGGCGAGGAACCAACGTTCAAAGATGTCAATGTGGTTGGGTCGCTCTGGGACCTGGGGGATTCCCCACCGAACAAGAAGCTCCGCCAGTTCTGCACAACAGCTAACGAGAATGGTTATCGATGGGCTTGGTCGGACACGTGTTGCATCGACAAAGATACGAGTGCCGTCTTGAACCAATCCCTCACTTCCATGTACCGCTGGTACCAGGAAGCAGCAGAAACACTTGTCTATCTCGCAGATGTCCCATCCCCTTCAGAACTCGGTGACCTCATGGGGAGCCGATGGATGGCTCGTGCCTGGACCTTACAGGAACTTCTTGCGTCGAAGCGTATCCGATTCTATGATCGCGAATGGAAACTTTATCTGAACGACAAGCACACCAACCACAAGGAATCCCCTGCCATCAAGGGGGAGCTTGCTCGCGCTATGGGAGTTGCTCCAGGGACTATCACCAGCTTCCGGCCACAGGATCTCGGACTGCGGGAGAAACTCCGCTTAGCATCGACACGTAATGCAAAAAGGGAGGAGGATATTGCGTACTCCCTGATTGGCATATTCTCGAGCAACATCGTGCCTAACTATGGAGTGGGGAAAGCAGCCGTCGGCCAGCTTTTAGAGGGCATCGTCGATCACTCCGGGGATGTAACCGTCATCGCGTGGACTGGGAAATCATCGTCATACAATTCCGCTCTTCCCAACTCCCTAGCTGTCTACGAGCAGCCATATAGCCCACCGCGCACGCAGGACAATGCACTCAATACAGCCGTCGAACGGCTGCGTCGATTGACACTGCAGGGTGTCCCAGCGTTCTACAAACAAGTCACGCTACTTCCTCGAGCAACCTTCTCGAACCGTTGTCTAAAGCTCCCGTGCATTTTGTTCTCCGTCAGTAGCATTCAAGACCTAGGTGGAGGCCAGGGGAGGCTTTATCGCGCAGACTCACTGCTCGGCGCAGTGGAATTTAGGACTGCGGCCACGATGCCAATGATGAGTCCCCAGAAACTCGTATTTGTGCATCCCTGGCTCCATGATCTCCTGCCGGACGACGAACGGGAGGCTGTGTCCGATGCGGGCACCTCTACACAAGCGTTGCGGATGATTGCCCGCCTCATGCGCCCTTTCAACGCGCTGTTACTCGAGCGGCAGTCAAATGGTCAATACAAGCGCGTCGCTGCCGAACACGAGATCAAAGTTCGGGGAGTCTCGCCTGTACCGACGAACCTGAAAGATATCCCGGTGAAAGTGTTGGATATCGTTTGATTGGGATGGAGTATGTACCCTCGTCCGCTTCTTTTCCTTTGATCTCAATCTTCGATCAGGTTTTGTCACTTGCTGTCTCGCCGATTCGTCAATTCTTTGCCGTCGTCGTGTTCTTCACTGTGTTTAGCATTCCTCGTTCGTACTACCACTATTCATTTCGTCACGTACTAGATATCGACTGTGCACCTGGCACTTGTATGCTACTCCATATCTCGTCGGAGATACTCAGATCTGATGTTGTGACAAATATGTATCGTGTCGTCGTTACAGATATGATTGGGTCACGGTTTCCTCGATTCCACTGACAATTGTGGAGACCGCCATGGAATGTCCAGCAATTTCGATGTCGGCTCAAGCTCGCTCTTCGCTCGATCATTGCGAAGCGAAAACGACCGCGCTCATGCTCAACATTATCATCAATTTGGTGTTTTGGCACGCCAGCCTCTGCCAGCTGGTGCAAAGCTATTCCGAGGATGATTTGACGTTGACGGGTAGCTAGGCTACCATATTGTTGGGATGCATTGAAGGTGATATGAGCAACTGTTTTCATCCTGGCCAGGGTTTCGCCTGAGCCTACACCGAATTCAAATGTTGCAAGGGGCTACTAGGAGTCGGCGTCAACCTGTGCCGATACTAACCAAAGGTAGTACCGTGCCAGAAAGCGACTACGCAAAAATAACCTGCGGCGCTCATCTCAGCTCTGATCTTCGATACATCAAGTGGCAAAGAGTTGCCCTCTCAGGCTGTTGGCACCCCACGGGGAGCACCTTTCTCAACGAAGTGGGTGTCCAGTGTCTCATCAAGATTGCCCCCACGGAGGAGAAAAGGACGGCAATTGCACAGAGCGTTATTCGCCTCGTGGATCAGCTTGGTATGGACAGGCAGCATGCCGTGCTCGGTATTACTGCGACACTAAAGGAGGAAGCTGTCTGGCCGTTCTTGCATACACACGATAAATACATTCAGGACACCTAGCACGAAAAGGACCCTTGGGTGACAGACTGGACAGTGGCGGGATTGTCCGCCTTGATGATATCCGCCAGCTTTTGCGCAGCGGCGAGGGACGCAGTATGATCGCATCGGTAAATCAGCACCGTCGGAGGCGCGTGTCAACGCAACTCACCGTATGACCCGACACCAACTTGGGGTACCGGACGCATCGCAGATTCGGAGACCGAGGGCGACCACTCTCAGTTGTGCGTCCAAGACGGCGGCGGCTGGGTTGTCAGCTTTGCCCATGGTGCAAGTCCCGAATGGATGGTATAGATTCTCCACCCTGTTCCTAATGATCTCGCCCAGCCCTTGATCGCTCAACCGGTCAAAGTGGTGGTCGAGAAGAGGGAAAGTGGAGCCGACGTCAGCCATGCTTTCCAAGGGAGACGTATGGGCAATCTTGTATGCACCACGGACACCACGAATCAGACGTCGAGGTCATGTTGGGTTGCAAGGTAGCTGAGGACAATTCGGGCAATGGGGACAGGGAAAAAAAGGGAACCAAGAGCGACTTTGGGTCAATGGCGGGGTTCCCAAGGGTCTGCGGACTTGATTTGAATGTTACCGACGCTCGTCGGGCTAAAGACAAAGTCAGTGTTGGACGCACTCGAAAAAAAAAGTTGTTGCCGCAAGAGCGTGGTCATGAGGCCATATCCATGCAACGCACTGAATATTCGTGTTTCGTCGACAGGTGGGGAAACGATAGGGATGATGTCCATTCCGAGTTCATATCGTTCCACATCCGATTATCCTCTCCTAGGAGATTCAACCTGCCGAGTCCCGATGAACATTCGTTATCTTCCATGTAAGGTGCGAACAACTCAGATCTTGTATCAACTGGATGCTCCCCGAGATGATAGAACGGAATAACTTGCAGACCTCATTTCGACAATTGAATGACGAAAACGACCTTGTCGGTGAGCGGCACATCCGAGTCCTGGCGCACCAGCGAATCGTGTAAACCCACTTGCGTGCATGTCAGAAGAGATGGGATATCAAGGTGGTTTAGTCGACCCAGTCAATTCGTCGGGCAGAGGAAATCCCATAGCCAATCTATAGATGCTGATGAAAGGAGAGAGCAGTGGGACACTATGGTAGTGGTCACTCAACAATGGGCAGGCGCCACTCCGACAACTCAGATCCAGATCTTAGGCAGCGTTATATATATGTGCCTACACTAATTCACTTCAGTGCATCGGTACGGGTTACCAGGAGCATTGGTTGTCCGCTTGGCGTTGAGCTCGACACGCAGTTCCAGCCTGTTATCGGTGGCGAATAGGCTTCTCCAAGCTAATCACAGTATCCCAGTTACATTAAAATGCGTGGTGTTCAAGGGGGGCCATGTTGAACTTGTCCAGACTTGGGATTCGGAGGCGTCCAACTCGGCTTCTCAGTTCCCATCACGGACCCCATCTATCGGTATCCCACCACACACGACCCCAACGATCTCAATCATCCGGCAGTGCAATGTACCCACCGATCGAACCGTTCGTGACAGCAAGACTCGAGGTGCAGGCATCGCCAACGTTCATCCACTCGCTCTAGTTCGTCTGGCGATGCGTTCCGTCTTCTGCTTGCACTTATACATTGTGCCAACAATTCCTTGCTATAGCTATGAAATCAGCGGAAACAAGAACGGTGTCCCAGGTATGTTGGTGTGTGCGTGGCATGCATAGCACATTCACCCTCCCGATAGTCGTGTTCCTTCATGGGGGCCCTGGTAGCGGAGTAGATCCCAAGGACAGGCAATTTTTCAATCCAGAGAAATACAAGGTTTGTCTACCTGTCTCCACTTTACGTCCTTGCTGATTCCTCGCACTAGATCGTCCTGTTTGATCAGCGTGGCTCTGGCAAATCAACTCCGTTCGTTCTTCATGGGCCTGCGGAATCAGGACCCGATGTATTGATCAGTAGTGCAGGAGTGCTTCTACTGAATACAACACCACTTGGGACCTCGTGGCGGACATTGAGCGTCTTCGCGTGAAACTGGGGATCGAGAAATGGCATGTGTTCGGTGGCAGCTGGGTATGGCTCTCCCGTCGTTTGCCCACCAGATCGATTGACTCGTGACATTTGCTGGTAGGGTTCGACGCTTGCGCTAGCATATGCTCAGGTGGGTGCGATGAATGTTTGTTGGGCGATCTGACACGAACTTAACAACTTAGACCCACCCGACGAGGGTGAGGAGCCTCGTCTTGCGGTGATTCATTTACTTATTTTGATCGACCGCAAATTTTGCTTACGACGTGGATGCAGTGGTATTTTCACCCTCCGAAAGAGGTTCGCAGACTTTCCATCCCTTTCCATTCGAATATACTGAGCGTGTCCAGCGAGCTTAAGTTCTTCTATCAAGACGGTGCTTCCCATCTCTTCCCAGAAGAGTGGTAGGTACTTTTCCCTGCTATGCTTCTGTGCTTGATTGTCATTCACCCGTTCATTCACTCGTGGTTCCGAAAATTATATGAACATGGCCCCAGGGACCGTTACCTTACGCCTGTGGATCCCTCCAAGCGGCACGACCTGGTGGTGGCGTACCATGAGCTACTCAACTCGTCGGAGGAGAAAACAAGGCTACGGGCTGCAAAAGCATGGTCTAGATGGGAGTGAGTAATTTCTTCTAACTAATGTCGGGCTTCAACATGGTCCATGACCTGTTTACGCACAGGATGGCCACCTCTAAGCTATACGTTAGTGAAGACATGCTCCGACGTGCAGAGGAAGACACGTTTGCACTGTGTGTTCATTCCTAAGTATCAGTTGCGAGTTCACCTTACTGACTGTGGCCATAGTGCCTTTGCACGCATCGAAAACCACTATTTCGTCAACGAGGTCTGTCTCGGGAATTTCGTATTTTGAAGAAATACTAATCAGATGTGACAGGGGTTTGTGCGCGACGGCCAGCTCTTGGATGAACAGAGTATCGCTAAGATGTAAGTAGAACTACTTCCGTTCGTGCTCGCTTTTGTTGACAATTGTATGCAGTCGACACATACCTACGTTTGTCGTACAAGGAAGATACGATGTTGTCTGTCCCGTATGTTCCTCACTGCTGCTGCATACTCTCTTCATTGTTCTGATTACTGCGACCCAGGCTACGACCGCTTGGACACTCAAGACAGTCTGGGAAGCGAAACCTTCGAAATCGTTCACGTTTAACATTGTTCCTGACGCCGGACATTCGTCGCGCGAGACCGGGATTGAGGAGCTGCTGATTGAAGCGACAGACGAGGTTGTTGCAAAGTATTGATGTAAATGCGGACGAGATGAAGCTTGATGGGGAATGGATGTCAATGTTTTTACGCGGTAGTACTTTGTTGAAATTTCCACGACCAATACTCGTGCCTACTTTGTCGATGCAAAGTGTGTTGCCCCGCTCCTCGACTCGGAGCCAGGTTGGCGGTGCTTGTTGGATACCCTCAGTCCTTTGTATTTCGATTGCATCGCTCTCCGTTTTTCTAGCATATTTCTTATCCGCAACGCCAAGGGCAGAAGCACCTTCGTTTGACTCACCTTCTACGCCCTCGGATTTATCGAACGGTACCCATCTTTTTCGGCGGACTGTTGTGCTTATATCCTTCGATGGGCTTAGGTGCGTATCTCTAGCTCTTTGATAATTCAAGTTTGTGGCTAACATTCTGTTCTGTTCAGATCAGACTACTTGCTTAGGGGACTTACGCCCCACCTGACGAACATTAGCAAGCAAGGTATTCATGCTGAGTACATGAAACCCATTTTCCCAGTAAGTTGTGATGGTACCCTTCAGAAGTCATTCTTCATCAGTCTGCTGGTCGAAAATCAAGATGGACAGTTGCAGCATGCCATTCGCACACTGTGCGTATGTTGAAATTCTCCAACATCACAATGGTCATGTTGACCAGCCTTTCATCTGTTCATGCATGAATCTACTTTGTGAATAAGAGGATTTCGTAGACGTTCAATGTAACTGACCGATTGAATCTTTCGGTCCCAGACACTGACGTTCCCGTGAGTTGATTTTAATATCTGAACTATTGCTATTCAGCTTATCATGCTCATAGTAATCACTGGTCGCTCTTGTATGCTTTCCTCTGTGCCTGTTCACATGTCGACGATTTATTCATTATCGGTTGGTTCTTTTGGGCCCCCACCACTCCTGTCACGTTGCCACTGGCAATGCACACAATACATTGCAGGACTGGTTTGTATGCCGAATCACATGGCATCATTGCAAATGTGCGTGAGCGATCACAATGTCCTGTCTTTTCCTCTCCTCCCACACTCGGTCCTCGGTCTTTTCAAGAAACTGTTTCAGCGGGCTGAGCATTCTTCCCTCAGGATTTCTATGATCCTCAGTATCGTTCCACTTTCAACCCAGGAGCAGGTGAATCCCGATGGTGGCTTGGCGAACCTGTGAGTTCACCGTTGTACATTCTGAAATGTGCATATGAGCGATCTCTCACCTTGTCCATGATGTTACCCATCTGCTGTTTGTCTAGATATGGGAAACGGTCGAAAGAGCTGGACTATATTCTGCGAACATTATGTGGTAAGTTTGTCTGTTTGCTACTCTGTCCCGTTGCAAGACCGCCAGTGTTGTTCCCGTTCTTATTCTCGCTATGTCACATATCTCTTGTGACCACTTTTCATAATCTATCTTTAGGCCTGGTCCATTAATGACAACCTCTGGTGTCACGCCGAGGTATCAAGTCCCATTTATAGTTGGTGGCTTGTTCCGAACTTCGCGGTTGTTCTGATATCTCATTACTTCCTCCTTCTCTCTCATGGTTTGCATTGCGACACCAGCCAGGTTATTCGCCCGAAGATAGGATTACCCAGGTGCTAGAATGGATAGACCTCCCTTTAGAACAAAGGCCGCGGCTGATCATAGGTGAGTGACGTTTTTTCCTCTTATCCCCTCGCTTTTGTTTACTCTGCCCTGATTGGCTTCCGTGTGGATTAGTATATGAGCCCATGCTTGATCAGGCTGGCCATGCAGCTGGCCCTGAGTCTGGGCTCGTGAATGCAAGTACCTGTTTGTCTCGTGCTGTCATCACATTGAGATTCCTCTAGAAAACCCTTCCGGCTATTTCAGACTTTGCTCACACCCTTGTACAAAGTCTGCACAACGAACGTAACCTGTCCCATATCGTGGACATATTGCTTGTAAGCGATCACGGGATGGAAGACACCAGTTCATGGGAGATGGTGTACATGGATGACATCTTGTGCCACCAGCAAGATGCCAGGGAGCAGGGTTGGCCAGCTTGTGCAGGCGCTCAATACGTCGACGGTCTGTCCATTTGTCTACGTCCGGACAAACCTCTTCGGCCATACTGATCGTTTAGAATAGGTTGGCCATCAATGGGCCTCTGGTTTAAACCTGGTGCCGACGCCACCACGGCCTTGTCTCGCCTTGTTCTCGCATCTGAATCAAGGAAATTCGACGTGTATACCACAGACACCTATACGCACATCACTTCCGACTCGATAGCTACGGCGCCAACGATGCCAGAACGGTACCACTATTCTTCTAGTCAACGTCTCGCGCCCATCTGGGTCATTCCCAGGATGGGTTATGCATTAACGGACCGTGTCGAGAACGGGAGCCTGATGTCAATCGGGGTATGTTCAGTCACCTCCCACGTTATTTTCCTGCACAACTAATGGGCACGTCCGCTACAACAGAATCATGGTTACGATAATGACGAATATTCTATGCGCGCAATCTTCATTTCCCAAGGACCCTTTGCCAAGAGTGTGAGGGAACGATTCCAGGACGAAAGCGACCACTCCCAAGAATATGTGTTTCCAGCATTTCAGAACGTCGAGCTTTACAACCTCGTTGTGCGGCTACTTGGCATAGACAAATGGGCATCAGAGACCAACGGGACCGAGGGATTTTGGGATCGATGGACTAGATCTTGATACGCGGTGATGTATTCTAGGGTTTCCGCGCTGACGGATTGAACCATGAGTTATTTGACAATCAACCTGATTCGTCCAACATTCGACCCCTGGTTTTCATTGCTACAAACTTCAACCGCTGGACGTCGTTGGTCTAGTATTGGGACGCTTCAGGAAGGGGAAACTAGATTTTCGGGAACACGTCTGAGAGCGGCCGGTCGATCCTCGTCCGAGAATCCGAGCGAAACGGCGATGACGAAAAAGGACGCTCGACGGGTACGCTGCACTGACAGCAGCATGGCCCTTGTCCGATCTCGTCCGCCCCACAGCGTCATCCGAGTCGCTGCCCTCGATGATTCAGTACCCACTCTGCCTGACACAAACGCAACGTCCACGACGGCACGAAAGACTTCGGAGCCTATAACTTGCACACGGGTGAGAATGTAAATATCTAGTCCATTCGATGTTGTAGAGAGTACACTTCGGATATACCACCTCTCATTTCATTTAACGTGTCCTTGAATGTACATCATTAAGGGAAGATAGCTATAACTGATAATGCATGATTGAATCCCATCAGTGCCATGATGACCGTGAATTCGAAAGCGGATGCGAGCGGAAATTTATAAAGTGTAAGTGTGGCAGATGATGGGTAGGTCTGTGTCGGCTGTCAACAATGCCAGTGCGTAAAAACACTAATAAAACAAATGATGGTCGTCGGTGAATGAGAGACGTGGGGGTATGAGTGGTACCGAACAACGACTGTACAACAGCGGAGTGTACATGGGCAGCGCCAATCTAAGATCTCACTTATCGCCTTCTATCACCGCGTGTAGAAGCAGTGTCACAATAGACGTGATGGTAGATGTGCCAGCCCTACCGTACAGTTCAAAACTGCAGGAGGGTATGGTGAGAACGCTTGCGACGATTGTAAGCCTGCTGGAACCACGACGGTCCACGTGGAAAGTCGGGGAAAGGACAAAGGCGAAACAATCGGATGGGCCTATGAACCTTGTGGTGTAGGTTGTTGTACGAGTACCTCTCTGGATTGGCCATGTATATCCTACACAAGAGGACGTGAGCCCCGAGTAGATCCACCACACGGATGAATGGAAATTGGGGAATAGCAAGAGAATCGCGTGGAGAGGCAGACAGGCTGACATACCATTCGTTGCTTCTTTATGGGACGTGGCCGCACATTACCTACTCCGGCACGGGCACCTACAACTCCGATTGGCACATTGGGGGAGAGTGAGGTGGGCGTTGGTGGCTGTATTACGCCATCCTCGAGTTCGCGTTTCTGACCTCTACCCGGCATGGAGGTATTCGGTGCGGTCGATGGGACAGCTGAACGTGGGGTAGCGCTCGTGGGGGTGGATGTCGACGGGCCAACTGACACTGAAGGAGGAAT
Organism: Xerocomellus dryophilus; assembly: GCA_038089495.1. Lineage (NCBI taxonomy): Eukaryota > Fungi > Basidiomycota > Agaricomycetes > Boletales > Boletaceae > Xerocomellus > Xerocomellus dryophilus. Next base: position 27,499 of record JBBPKY010000053.1, read on the forward strand.
TGTTACAGGTGCAACCCGTGGCTTTGCCTGTGACAATTGTGATGTTCCAGGTGGGATCGTTGTATGTGAAGGAGCAGGTTGGGGTTGGGGATGGGGGAAAGGGGTTGGTGTGCCAGGTAATGGCCCTGGGGTCAGTCCTTGTTGTTGAGCGCGGGCAAGCTTTTTTGATTCTTTCTGTGAAGGTTGTAGATGATAAGACACGTGGTTGGAATTAAAACGATGGGGGAATAATACTGACCCGCTTTTTGCGATCTTCCCGCGCTTGCGCAGATTCGAGTATGAGGGCGCCCGCATTCCACTGTGACAAGGGGATGAGAACAGTTGAAGTGGTATCCGGGTGCAAATGGGACAAACCCCTTTTAGTCCTTCGGCAGAGACAGTGAACGCTTCCATTTGAGTTTTCACATCGAACTGGACTATGGGTATGTGCTGCTTCGGGGGTACCTGCATGATGGTGACGAGATAATCGTCCCTTTTCAAGGAGTGCTTTCCAGGGAGACTTTTGATGAGGTGACGGTAAGAGTTTTTCTTCTTCTTCTCATCCAAGTCGGGTGGCAGCGGGAGATGTGACTGTGCGGGAGCGGAGGGGGACGGATCGAGAGGGACGCGCACATGCTTGTCGTATGCGGGATGCAGACGGAAGCGGGCGAGGAGGTCTTGGGTGCTGGCGAGGAAAGCTTGTGGCGGGGGAAGAGCTATTCGGGAGGACGATGAAGCGGGTCTTGTGCGGAGAAGGGATACATACCCATGGGTGGAGGCAAGAAGATGGCGGGGGCGGCCGAGGGGCCCGCGACTGTGCTGGGATGTTCAACCACGCCATCCATGGCGACGAAAACGAAATCAGAGACACCGGCTGAGTTGTATGGTGCAGCGATCCATAAACCCGGAGAGAAGCAGCGGCCGTCGTTATCGCCGACGATGAGCTCGACGGCACTGCTGGTCGTCGTCGCTGTCGAGGGACAAGGGCACAAATTACTTAACGAGCATCACGTGGATCAGCACCGCCACGGGACACCTTTCTGCTCCCCACCATGCGTCTCGGACGCGATAGCCACCCCGCGACCCAGCCCGAGTTTACGGTGCGCAGCTCCATACACACTCGTTCGGGTTGCTGCAACACTATTCACAGTTCCCCGCAGTGGCAATCGGACTCCTCATCGGTTGTTTGTTATGCTTCACCAATCTTTATTTTGGTCTCCAAACCGGATGGATCAGCATGTGCGTTCTTCGTAGTGTCGCGCCCAGCACAGAGATCCTCACCGAGACGAAACAAGGATGTCACTGCAGTCAGCCCTCATGGGTTTCTTGGTCTCCAAGATGCTCCCAACTCCACTGTCTCCTCAGGAGATTATCGTGGTACAGACGACCGCGGTCGCCACAGGGACCGTGAGTAACTACCGTTCGAACCAACGACAAGCTTTCTACGAACTCGAACTAGATGCCATTGGCAGCCGGGTTTGTCGGCATACTTCCTGCCCTTGGTCTGCTAAATGAGGAACAAGACGGAAGCCCGCCAATATACCTTTCCTGGGCAGCCGCTGTCGGTTGGTCGTGCTCGATTGCATTCTTTGGCGTATTCCTGTCACCCCCCATCCGAAAACAAGTGGTGCGTGTACCTCTTATTGTGTAGTCGATAGTGTTGACTCATTGCACAGATCATCGAGGAGCAACTTGCATTCCCTTCTGGAACTGCAACGGCACAATTAATTTCCGTTCTTCACGAGCTTCCGCCTCCTGAGACCTCATTACGCCGCCGAGCCGGATACAGGGAACTCGACACGGAAGATATAGCCAGCCACTCCCCCCTCATCGACGATGTCGATACTGTCGCGCAGGACACTGCAGATGAAACAGAGGGTGTCGACGAACGCGAGGTTGTTCAGAAAGAAGGCTGGATGGATCTTATTTATAGTTTTTTGGCTTCTGGCATCATGACGGTCAGCTTATCCAGTGTCTCATTTGGTATCCTTACGTCTTTTCCAGCTCGCAGCATACTTCTTTCCGATCGTTTTCTCTGTGCCACTCTTTGGAAAATACCTCGCCCGCGAATGGCTGTGGTCATTCACCCCTAGTCTATCATACGTTGGCCAGGGTACGCTTCAATTTTGGATGCAAGGTGTTCCAAGCTCACTTAAGCTAGGTATCATCATGGGCTTCCCTACAACCTTGAGCATGAACTTGGTAACGTGTCTATGGAGCATTAGATTGACTCGGGCGTCTGACTAATTGCATAGGGAATGCTTGTTGGTTGGGGAATTCTGTCTCCACTCTCCAAGCACGCAGGGTGGGCACCAGGACCAGTCGGCGACATGTCCACGGGTGCCAGAGGGTGGATCCTCTGGGTTTCTCTTGCCATCATGTGTGCAGACTCCTTCGTCTCTCTCATCCCAGCCATCCAATCTTCTATCGCCAAGGTGTTATTGTCCATCCAGAAGGACGGAAATGCACCGCTAGAAGAAGATCATGACGTCGAGACAGCGGACAGGCTTGTCCCGACCCGATGGGTTTTGAGCGGCCTAGTAACGAGTGTAACGGTAGGGACATTACTGGTGTGGGTGGTTTTCGGGAACGAAGGAATCAAGCCGTGGGCGACACTGATAGGGTTCGCCGTCGGTGGTTTGTTGAGTATCTTGGGGTATGTGTGCCGCATCCTGTAATGTTCTTCTCTGACCCTTCATTAGGGTTCGAGCATTGGGAGAGACTGATCTAAACCCCGTGAGCGGACTGGGTAAAATTTCACAACTTCTTTTCGCTTGGATCCAACCTGGAAATGTTGTGGCAAACATAATCGCAGGCGGAGTGGCCGAGGCAGGCGCACAACAGTGAGTTTCGCTTACTGCACGGACTTACCTATCTGACGCCCTTATCTAGGGCCGGAGATCTCATGCAAGACCTGAAGACTGGACACCTCATTCATGCCTCGCCAAGAGCTCAGTTCTATGGCCAACTGATAGGGTCATCCTTATCTATTGTAGTGTCCGCCTCTGCCTATACCCTTTACCAGAGAGCTTACAGCATTCCTGGCCCTTCTTTCCCGGCTCCGACCGCATACGTGTGGCTCAACCTTGCGCGTCTGCTCCGTAAGTCATAACCGAGTCACCCGCGGACTTGCGCTATTGACACGAGGGGTAACAGGTAATGGGCAACTACCAGAAAACACTGGTCCGTTTATGCTGCTATTCGCCCTCCTGTTTTCCATTGTCGCGGGCATCAAGCTCATGGCTGTCCAGCGAGGCCTGCCATATGCCAGGTGGATCCCATCCGGCGTCGCGTTTGCAATCGGGTTCTTGAATACACCATCTTTTTCGTTGGCACGCCTCCTCGGCGGACTGATAGAGTACTGGTACCACCGAGGGGCTGGGAAGACTGGGGGAGCAGACATCCGTCTAATTGTCATCGCCAGTGGATTCGTGCTGGGAGAGGGGGTTGTAAGTATTGTTTCGCTCGTCCTGCGAACATTTGGGGTCGGCGTCGCTAGTTGTTGGGGTTGTGCGGGGGGGATCTGTGCTGGATGTCCTGCATGACGTGGTAGTAGCTTGCATCATGCGTTTGGCAGGGCGTGTGTACGTGTCCATTAACGGCAAAATAAGTTTGAGTCTTGTTGCCTCCATAGCTCGCCAGTCACCTCTATAACATGTCGCGAATAGCCCTTGAGAACATTCCCGCAATCACTTTCTACAAAGATTCGCTCACAGCCGCTAGGAGGACCACCCCGATTGCTCAGTTGGTATGCCTTGGGAAACCTTGTGCCACGTACCAGCCTGAGGTTGTACGTTGTAGGAATATCGGTGGCTCAGGCGTCAATGTCGACTGGAAGGCAAGTGATAGGACCAAGTCTTGTATTCGACCTGAGGTCCCATGTCCATGACAGTGTGAGGCGGATCTACCTTCCTCTCTGCGGTTCGGCAAAGTAGAGGTTTCGTGCGAGGGTTGGAGCGGTCCCGGTGATCCGTATGTGATGAAAGGTGTGTCGCAGTGCTTCATTCTGCGATGCTTACAGGCCCTGATCGACATACGACAGGGTCCTGCTCTCTCGAGTACCACCTTGTGCAGCTTCCTCATTCACTCAGGGACGATACGTTGGATTGGCCATCGTTCGGCGTATCAAACTTCTTCAGGAGTACGTCCCAAGCGCATCTGTTGCCCACCATCGAACTCACACCGCGCGGCTCCAGACTTGGACATGTCCGGCATGCTCTTCATGTTCGTCTGGTTTGCCGTGCTGACCGTCATCTTGTACAACGTGGTTTACTCTTGCTTGCGTCGGAACTATCCGCGCACGGGGAACACTCAACGGGTCCCTCCCCCCACCTACGGGCCCGGTCCTGACGACGGCGGACGCCCTGGACATGGACATAGGTACTTCCCCGGCGATTACTCGGGCCCTCCTCCGCCTTACACGAAAAACCCGTCTTCCACCGAGGGCTGGCGTCCTGGATTCTGGACTGGCGCAGCCCTCGGCGCGCTAGGAGGCAATCTGCTCAACCGAAGCCAGTCGGTCCCACGAGCGTATGACTGGGAAGGTTCGGAATCCCGTTTCAGGACCACGGGGCGACGAGCGAGTCTTGACAGAAGAGAGGGGTCTTCCAACATGGGGTCTCTCAGAACGAGTACTGGCTATGGAGGATCTAGTTCTCGATGAAGAGCAGAGCCGGGTGGATGTAAAACTATATACCCGTCGTCGTAATACCGCGGACGGTATCAGTGTAGATTACTTGTTGCGGTAGTAGTATACACGCTTTCAAGACCTAGCCTTGTTTCCTCAGACGCCGAACGTTGTGGGATCCGACGCAGCCCGAAGAATTGATGTAACATGCCACGAATCATATACGTTACAGTAGATAGTGAATTAGTGAATATGGATATGCATAGTATGTAGTATTGTCCCCTTTATGCACCACACGTCTCATCCTGTAGTCTCTCGATGCTCACGCATGCCCGGAACTGCCGACCTCCGTTTTTGCGCTAGACACGCTTGGGTCGTATCTCAGAGAGCCGTACGAAGCACTTGCCGAACCACCCCGTAGGTCCTTGCTCACTCTCGAGCGCCCCCTTCTCTCTTCGACTTTGTGCCTGGATGCCGTGCCAGATTTCCGCTTCCTCCGCGTGTTCTTGAGCATAGACAAACTGACGTCCGGTCTGACGAACATGGTGAGGACGATAGCGACGAGAACGAGGACCCCAGCCGCCACAAAGATCGCTCTAGGGAACGAAGCGACGGTGTTGGTGTATATCGCCCCGAATAAGATGGGCTGATGGAATAGATTAGAGACCGGGCCCTCCAAGCGAGGGTAGACACGTACCCCGAGAATAGTTTGGCCGACCGCTTGGAGGACCGAAATTGCGCCGAATAGTTTACCTGGCTCGGGTGCTGCGTCTTGCTCCACAGGGGCTCGCGCTGTACCACCTTGCAATCGTGCGATTTCTTCTTTCTCTGCCATCTTGCGACCTTGCAGTGTGCACAGAGTCAGGCTTTGAGCAGCTGGCGTGACTCCGGCGCCGGCGCACGCCAGCGAGGTAGCCCCGATAAACATGAGTTGTGACCACCATAAGGACGCGGCATCACCGGAGGGAAGCGGCGATAGAACGACAAGCGCATGAGAACAAAAGTCGACGAACATCGAGCACTGTATGACGAGAAGGTCGAAGCGAATTTCAGAAAAGAGGTGGCTTTTCGTGGGTTTGGGCTTTGCCTTGAGGCCGTTGGGGGTCAAGACTGTTGACGATATTATTGCCCGGACAGGTTTGAATGTAGCCAAGAGGACTACGCCCTCTATTAATACATTGCAGAATTGAACGGAATTATCCAGTGACTCACATGGCAGGAGGACGAGAAGATGGAAAGCGCGGATAGCGCCCATGAATGAGATATAGTAACTCAACTGTTCCGTGGCCCACTCGTAGACATGTTCAGCGTAGAGATACTTGAGTTGGAAAAGGCCCGAAGCAAGGGTGTGAACGAACAGAGACAACGCAAAGAATGTCAGACTCCAGTCTTTGCGGGTGAGCGGCCGGCCAGCCACTCCAGCTGAGCGGGCCACCGGAACATCGGTTGGCAAGAATTCGGCAAGAGGGGAAATGAAACTCTTGACACCGCGGATGACAACCGAAGTATCATTGTCTTTGTCTGTAATAAAAATAAATTAGATGCATCTCGGCATAAGAACCTTAGATAACCTACTGCTGGTCCCGATTTCATCACCTTCTATGGCGCGATTCTTACCTTTCCTGTTCATCGCCCGACGGGACGCAGGAAGGGACTCTGGGAATACAAACAGCACGAGCAGAAGATTTACAAAAGAGCCACAGATGGAGACCCAAAAGACTGAATTAACACTTTGTAATGGGTGATTAGCTGGATTCCAACGTTAATCCGGATAGGACCACGGAGCCAGCAGAAGCGTACCTTGTCCAACCTTCAAAAACGGTATGGGGTTTCTGATTAGCCAAGCACCTATTATTGGTCCAAGTGCCAAGCCGACGGACAGTACGCCAGTAAAACGTGCAAAGATAGTCGCACGGGAACCCGGTGATGTACAATCAGCAATGTAGGCCGTGCTGGCACCAGTAAGCGATGACCATCCTCCCAGTAAGCCCTCAATAGTTGGAGCCAAGATAAGAAGCTTGTGGGAGTGCACAGCCAGGGGGTTACGAGGCGTGGAGACAAGGATGAAGATTAGGTCCCTAAATAGCATTCATTGAACAGCTCCACCAACATCTCTATGAGAATAGTATGCACGTACGTGAGGAACAAGCCAAGTGTGGATATCGCAAGGACACGTGTACGACCATAGCGTTCGCCAAAGTGGCACCACCAACTTGTGGTGAGCACTGAAAGTGCACCCATGGTGGTCGTCATGATAGTCTGATATCTGGCGGCACCAGCCTGCACGGCAGGATCTGAAACACACTTCTTTCCAGGAATAACGCGAGGGTCATCGCCTTCGCTGACGCCGTCACCTTCGGACTCTTCCAAAGATTGCGCGGGCGGTAATATAGAAGGTAAATATAAAGGAGTGAGGTTACTTGCGTCCACCGGAGGATGAACAGAAGCAAGAACGCCTCGTACGTCGGGTGTAGAAGTGTGGTCGTAGCTATAGTGAAGTTGTCTGCATGAGAGCTCGGTGAACACCTCGACACGAGACGCCAGCGTCATTCCACGCTGGAACAATGCAAACGAATGTGAGATGCGGCACTTTGGTGTGAGGTATACGACTCACTGTAATAGATGCTGTCAACGCAAACGGAACCAGCCTGGACACGGGTCAATTCACGCAACGAACTTGAGAACAGAGGGAGGTACCATAGTGGGCGGGCACGATAGAATGGTTTCTTGGGTTTGGGAGTGCCGACGAGAGGGTCCCGCTCGGACGGCAAGATGACTTCGGAGACAAGAGGGAGGTGCTCTATAGGGGGGCGGGAGCGGGAAGGCGTGAAGGTAGCATTCTCTGTGGATATAATGGGGTCCGTGACAATTCTGTCCAGCGGCATTGCAACAATTGACCTCGATGTCTCAGAACAACTACGAACTTGAAGGCATGGCAAGCAGACCCCAAGGGTTTACGCGACTTTATAAAGCGGGGACATGCGGTACACACGATCCGCCGAACTTAGTAAGACTCTGACAGTTACGTACCACGTTTCTTCGGCGTGGGCCACAGCCGCGGTTGATCGCGAGTGGCATCTGGTCAAGTTGGAGCCCACCCGACAATCGATGAGATCACTAATCCCAGTTATAGCGACGCGCCCATAGTCCTTTCGCACGTAGCAAATGATATTTGGATGCAACACGGTCCGACTCGCCAAATGATGCCTCAAGTTGGGGTAAAATGTCCGAGCAAAATAGGAGACTTATCAGCTATGAGTTCTACGACCGTTGCCTCCATAAAGAGGTGACACGGACGACCGTCTCTGTCTCGCAGGGCTATCTTTGGAATCTTCAAAGACTATCATCGGCCCGGGACACATTTGAGCTTTGAAGAGTCGGTGGCAACAACTGCGATCATAGCATCAGAGCAGTTGAAACAATTAAGCAAACCCTCTCATTGGCTAATGGCCTTCCAAGCACGGGTTCCTTTATTAGGGAAGGTCTGGCCATTGTCTTGCCCGGCTTGCCCGACGTGTCACATATGATGCCCCTTCAACGCTCAGAGCTGTAAGGTGCCTTGGCGTTCGCTATCATATAGCGTGCTTTCCGGACGGATACGTGTCACCGAGAGCACGTAAGTAAAATACGCTATTTCCAAGGAGTCTAGAGCTTGGTAACGTTAGAGGTAGATTAGTAATCGCGCATCGAGTCACCGTCTCGGCCCCGGATTTCACTGGCAATCGATCAGAAGGACCACAACACACTGTGACTTTACAAGCGCCCACAATGACACAGGCAGTCAGAGAACAAGTTCTCAGACTGATCCCCGATCCTGGGCAATCCACAATGTAAGGACGGCTTCTGCAACCTATCGGACACATCTTGACAGTATTATCGTTCGGGCTAGATTACCGAAGGAAGGAGAAACAAATATATTGATCACTTCTGCTTTGCCATACTGTAATAATGTACCCCATCTAGGTTCGTCTTCTGCTCGTGTGACCAGTCTCTTTTTGATACCCTCGACAGGAAATATCATCGGAAGCGTTCTTAGCGCTGACGTGTTTAGTAGGTAGGTATATGCTGTGATTTGCGGATCCGCGGGCTCGCCAGTCTGACAAGCCACCGTTACAACAGATATAGCCGTAAGTGCAGATAACCTCCGTCTTGGTCCATGCCACAACTTGATTACAGGGACTCGCAATCGCCGAACTCTTTATATCTGTGGAACAGATGAATACGGAACGGCAACTGAAACAGCAGCACTTAAGGAAGGCGTTACACCTAAACAACTCTGCGATAAATATCATGCGCTACACAAAGAGACCTACGAATGGTTTGATATCGGGCAAGTCAACTGCCTTGGTTTCCCCTTTCTCGCTCTAAACGGCTCTGAGCAGGTTTGACCTCTTTGGACGCACCTCCACCCCTCAGCATACTGAGTAATCACTTTCCCTTTCCCTACCTTGACTCTTCTACTTACATCAACTTTTTCAGGATATGTCAATCGATATACCTCAATCTCGGGAAGCATGATTATCTCGAAAAGCAAGTGAGGGATCAGACTTACTGTGAAGGTTGCCAAAAGTAAGTGGGACCATTCAAATCGCTACCTATGTATCAACAGGGATCTAGGTTCTTGGCAGATCGATATGTTGAGGGCATATGTCCACATTGCAGTTTCCCCGTGAGTAGATCCATGTGTCCGTCGCTGAGATCGCCTTGATCTAGTCTTGTAGGACGCTCGAGGAGACCAGTGCGACGGCTGTGCGCGCACTCTCGATGCCATAGACCTTCTTGAACCTCGATGCCTCATCGACAAAACTCATAAGGTTGTCGCCCACTCCTCCTCTCACATGTACTTCAGACTCGACAAAGCACAACCTCGACTAGAAGAATGGATCAAAACGTCGTACAAGAACGGGAAGTGGTCACCCAATGCGACGATCAACACCGAAGGAGAGATTGTCGACGCACGCTTGAAGAGCGGCTTGCGTCCCACACCCGTTACTCGGGATCTAACCTGGGGCGTGCCAATCCCACCACTTGGTAGAGAGGATGATAAAGAGATGGATGGAAAAGTTCTTTGTAAGTGCTGCATCTCCCTAGTGCAACCAGGACGTTGTCAACTTTTCTAGACGTATGGGTCCGTACTATGATTCAAAGCGATCATTTACGCTGGCAACTGAATGTTGTTCTGGTAGTTTGACGCCGTGATCGGTTACCCAAGTATAACCGCCAACTATACCCCAGATTGGCAACGGTGGTGGCTCAACCCTGATAATGTGAAGTTATACCAGTTCATGGGCAAGGACAATGTTTACTTCCATACTGTTTATTTCCCTGCCATGCTCCTCGCTGATGGCAGAAAATGGACAACACTTCATCACATATCGACGACAGGTGAGACCACCCTTCGCCTCGATACTGAGTGACCAACAAACCCCGTCATAGAATACCTCAATTATGAAGGTGGAAAGTTTTCAAAGAGCAAGGGTCGCGGAGTGTTCGGACCAGCAGCGAAGGAGACTGGCATTCCAGCATCGGTCTGGCGGTATTACCTGCTTGCTACCCGACCTGAGACCGCAGACGCGATGTTTTCTTGGGCGGATTGCGTAAGTCATGGTGTCTCTGATCTAATATTTGTTCACTACTTACCATCCTCCTCAGATTGCAGCTAATAACAATGTTTTACTCAAGAAGTGGATTTCCCTTCCCGTCTTATAATGTGCAACCTCACTAACACACCAATAGCTTCGGAAACTTTGTTAACCGCGCCTTGAAATTCGTGGCATCGCAATACGACAGTGTCATTCCTGAGAGTGGCGATGCCGCTGGAGCACTGTCCCCTAACGATGCCCTTGATGGCGAGTTCATCTCTGAAGTCAACAATCTCCTCAAAGAATACACAGACGCGATGGAGAGTGTGAAGCTTCGCCTTGGCCTGCAGACCGTCATGCTCATCTCTAACCGTGGTAATGGTTACCTGCAAGCTTCTGGGCTCAACAAAGCATTGATGACGGAAAACCCCAAGCGCTGCGCTCAGGTTGTCTCACGTGCAGTGAACTTGATCTATGTGTTGTCTGTGTTGGTCTATCCGTTCATGCCTACGACGTCGGAGGCTATTTTACAACAACTCAACGCCCCAGCACGGAGTGTGCCCGAGGTACTTTCTACGGATATCTTGGCGGGCCATCGGATCGGGAAGCCGGATCATCTGTTTAAGAACATCGACGAGAAGTTGGAGGAATTATGGAAAACCAAGTTTGGTGGAAATGACGCACAGAAGGAGGCAGCCCCTGTTTCGAAACGCAAGGCCAAGAAGGCTGCTAACCCTGGCGAGAAAGCGAATGCTGGGGTGGATGGGCCGAAATCGCCGGAGACCATTGCTCTAGAAGCTAAGATCCTCGAGCAGGGCAATCACGTCCGCGCATTGAAGGAGAACACTGCGGAGAAAGGTGTCATTGACGCTGCAGTTTCGGAGCTGAAGAGGTTGAAGGCTGAGCTGGTGACTCTGGAAAGTGTCTAGGGATCGCATGCAAGGGTCTGTGTGAACATCATCTTCAGGATGTTGTACGTGGCCCAGTTGCTTCGTGCCGCATTTAGTGGGGAGACGTATGGATAGCGACTGGAGGTGCTCTTCTGAAGGCTACATTGTTCATAGATACATCGATCGTACAAAGTAGTGGGGATGTAAATAATGGGACCAAAAACACCTAGTGATTGATGTTAATGCCAGTCGCGGTACCACCAACGATAGTAAGGGACTCGGATGCCAGTGGGCCCATTGGTAGCGTAGGTGATGAATATCATCTGGCTGGCGTTGGCGACGTAATACGCATCCGCCCACGAAGACCCCGGCGGAGAAAATGGCAGTGGGGAGACCAAATCGCGTGTCGAGGACAAGAGGGTGAGATTACTGTGAGATAGCTTGTTAGCTCGCAGATCCGAAAGATCCGAAGGAACGTGATGACTGTTCAACGTCCAGCGCTTACCTTGAAGCACCCTCACGACGAATCACGCTGCACAACTATAATATTATTGTGGCGCAGGGTCAAGGTCTCGAATGCCCGAGATGAGGTCGGGCAAGCAAGCCGTTGTGCGAACGACGCAGCAGGCACGCCCCTCAGGCTGTAATCATGTCGTGGACCTTCTTGAAGTCGGGGAAGATAGTCGACGTTACGATTTCGAGTCCGACTCATCCGGCGCATGGAACTTGGGCCGTGCCAGTACTTGAGCCAAGTAACTAGACGGCCGAGGATCTGTGCAGAGCACGATTCGCCTGGATAGACAACGAGGACAACGGAAACCGGCACGTAGAGTCTAGTCAGAAATCTCATTCTTGAACACGTCGTACCGAATATCAACGGGTTAGTGTTGAATTGAAACGCGGCTGCCAGTGGCTGGCCTGGATTCTGTTTTACGTAATAAGGTTCGCGCGGGTCAATCCAGTCAGCCATTGTTCACAATCTGTCGTATTATTCGGAGATTTGTCCGTGTAGACTATAGGTAACGGGAATCAAAATCGCCGTACTGATAAGTTCATACCAAAAGACTGGATTATCCAAACCGACATTGGCATGCACAGAAGAGCACGCTTAGACGTTGATGGTGATTGGGGCCCCAACACCACCGACGACAGAATAAGGAGTACCATTGGTACCGTTGACGGAGTAGGTGATATCCAACATCACCACATAACCGGTGTTGGCGAAGTAATACGCGTAAGGGACCTGAGAAACGGTCAGAACCAGGGTTCTGATTGCCCAGTGCCAAAGAATGTACCTGGACGGTGAACGAGTCGGAGGTGCTGCCAGGCGCGAGGGTACGACGAGCCAAGAGGATGGGAGGTTCATAACCGTTGTTGTTGACGGGGACCTCAATATAGTAGTCGGTGTATTCAGGGATGTGATCAAAGGAGTTGATGGCGCAGTTGAAGTCTGCATTCACCGTCAAGGTCTGGTGTATTATTATATTCAGCCGGGGTTCGTCCCAGGAGCCGGAAGGCTTCACTTACATCACCAGCTGCAACGGTGGCCGGGGACACAGTCAACACGCCAAACTGGGTGGCTTCGGCGCAGCTTTGGCGGGGTTGCGGCGCCGCACCAACCAGGGAAGCAGCAGAAGCAATGATGGCGGCGAGAGTGAATTGCATGTTGAGATCGAGATTGAGCGGAAGTATGGGTTGTTAGTCGCGGGGCACCAGTGTAAGAGGCACTGGAGAATATACTGAACCCTCCGGGCTTAAATACCCTAGGAGGCACTGCATATTGGGAACAGACAACATGAACGACCGATCTTCAAGTTGATGGACAGCATCGCTGGCGCAAGAACGCCGCACTTTGAAAAGTTGTCGGCTACTTGTAAAGTTCACGTAAACCCACTTTTTGCCCGCTTGGTTTATTTCTGCGTGAAAGCGCAAGCACGGCCGTGCAATCCCCGAGAATGGTCGGAGCGAGTGTCAAACGGCACTGCGTGGTCCGCTAGGCACACGAGCTGCAGATCTTGAAGGCACGGTATTGAACTCGGTCCTACATAGACCATAGGGAAATGATTGTAAAACCTGCTGACTGACCCAGGCACTAACAACAAGGGCTTAGTGATTGGCACGATCAGCATACTAGCACCTACCTCCATATATGTCGCCGGCGCGCAAGGCCCGATGAGTTATGGATTTGTACCGCCATAGAGAAAAACTGGCTCGCTAAACGCACTGCCTGTCACCAACACGCATCAGATGCGTGATTGACATGCTTCTGTTGGTTGGCGGAGAGGAGGACCCGGAGGGGTGTCCGCCAATGCATAGTGGTACCGGTTTCGTTCCACAACAGTAACAACACCCTGACTGCTGACAAAGCTGGCAGTCTCCAATGCTCTGGGAGGGTAACTTAGGTATCCCGACTACTAGGCTTCCGGCCACCACTTCACAGCTGATGCATACTGATCGATGATCAGTGAAACCACAAACCAAACCGACTACATTTCAATGCAGAACGACTGTAACACCAGGTTCGAATTTGTGGTAGGTACTTTTACCCCACGCGCTTCTCATTCGTTTGTCGTCCATTGATGCCTGCTAGTTGAAAAGAAAACGAAAGAGGCTACGGACGCTGGACGTTCAAGAAACGGACGCAGCCGTATCCCTCGACCAAGCCAGTGATGTCGGACACCATTCGGGACTCATACCAGAGATTTCTGTACTTCCGGAACCGGCGACGTCCTCCCCCGCGCTCCCAGATAACCCAGAACCTCCGAGTCCGGAAGTATCCTCTGAAAACGTTGTCACTGTCGAGAGGTTTCTTCGTCGCTCAGTTCAAACGGTTCCGCGAACCAAGCAGGCTGTCCCCGGTACTGTTTCTCTGGGGAAGCCCCTCGCATATACACACCATCGCCCAGCGGAGCGACAAACAACGCGTGTTCGAAAAGTCACCAAAGTGCCCAAGCAACCGAGGGAGTCGTCTTCTCGAATTGCGAAAACCTTGTTCCGAGCTGCTGTTTTAGCCGATGGCGATCCCCTCGATACCTTGGTGGATGGTGCTGGAATCTCTCTCACACGGCGTCCTTTGAAATTCGTGCCTTGCAACAAATTTACCACTCCCTTGGGACCTGGACAGACTGATTCAGTCGAGCCCTCTGACCTTGGTCGTGGGGAAGACCCGGTGCCACATACCCGACCCTATCGTAATACTTCGGATCTCAAACAACATCGCAATACTTCCCACCCACGCGTACCCTTGTCTTTGGTTCCGCTCCGTGAGGCGGAAACTGCATACTCTATCATGTTTCCGTAAGTCGTCATGGATTTGCTAGATGTTCAGCGCCTCCGTATATCAGACATGCTCGTCCTCTCAGCCCCCGAGACGTGTTGTTGAAGCACCCGTAATTGCGCGAAATGCCCATCAAGTATATTTGTTATGCGCACGTGTGTTTTTTTGGCCATGTCGCGTATATTGTACAGCCTTTGGCAGTCGATGCGTCCGATGGTAGCCTTTCTTTGGTGAGACATCTTTCACAATGTCTGGATGATTCACCCTCCCCTTCACGACCGTGATACTGGACCACTTTTGAGTCGTATAGTACTTCATCGTCACCTTGGAACTTCTTGCAGATTAGTAACTTAAGTCGCGCTCTGACCTCCAAGTCGCGTGTATTGGACCGCCCAGTATACCTCCGCTTATGTAACATCCACTGTACAACTTCACTTTTGACTCTTTAATACCTCATCGTTTGTATTACCACTCCCAGCCATGCAAGCCTACCTTGCGGAGAAATACATGTCAGGGCCCAAAGCTGAGGCCATACTATCCCGTGCCGCTCCCAAAAAGAAGAAACGCAAGGCCGAAACCAGTGCAACCAGTGGTCCGTCCATACTTGTTGATGACGATGCGGGCTTTGGCGACGAGGTCTCAAGACGGCAACATGAAGATGAAATGGATGTGACGGAAGCCGCAGTTGCGACCGACCGAAGCTTCAAGAAACGGAAAACGGACGAGCGTTCTGGATGGACTACGGTGCAAGAGGGCGTAAAGAGAGAGGAGAGCCCGTCCATACCGCCTGACGAACAACCGACCGTTGTGGAGGACGTACGACCTTTCAAGGGCGGGCTGATCCGCGCTGAGGATCTACGAAAGGTAGAGCCTGTTTACCGCTCGTATGGTGTGTCACCTGACGCCGGATTATAGCAAACAAAGTCCCATGTCAATCGGGACGAGATAGCGAAAGACGAGGTGGAAGCCGCGCAGGAGACTGTATACCGTGATGCATCTGGTCGCAAGATCGACATGAAACTGGCCCGAGCCGAAGCTGCTCGGAAGAAAAGAGAAAAGGAGGAAAAGGATGCGGAGAAGATGGAGTGGGGCAAGGGACTCGTACAACGAGAAGAACAAGAGAAACGCAAAACACAATTGGAGAAGAACAAGTCCTTACCGTTCTCTCGGCACGCAGACGACATGGAACTCAACGAAGAACTCATGGCGCGAGAGATGTGGAATGATCCTGCCGCCGCTTTCCTGACGGTTAGCGCAACTGTACGAGATATTGCCCATTGGTTCCTGATTCTTCCTTTCGCAGAAAAAATCAAAGGTTGCTAAAAAGCCGGAGTACCGCGGTCCTCCTCCTCCTCCCAATCGCTTTGGCATAAAACCGGGTTACAGATGGGATGGCGTAGGTAACGTCAAACCCTCAAAGCCTTGTAATTAGCTGATACATTTCCCAGATCGTGGTAATGGCTTTGAGAAGAAGTGGTTCCAGCGTATCAACGAGAGAAAACGGACAGCAACAGCAAGCTATGAGTGGAGTGTGGATGACATGTAGCATATATTTCACAATCATCGTATGATTTTCCATCAAACCTTAGTGTCCGCCAATGTTCACTGTAAGTCCGAAGGCCCAGGTGGCCTTCGATATATGGATATGTGCTTTCGTCTGCTGACACGGACACGCGTTCGTCACAAAACAAGTACTGCGTAGGTCATCCATTGTTGATAATCTCCATTGAATGGAATAAATAAGCTTCGCCCGCAGGTGCTTACAATGCGGACGACTGTAGTAAAACAAGATTCTCTTAGTAGTACGAGATGTTGGTGCTGAGGGAGGCAACTGCAGTAGAAAGCGACTAACAGAGAGGTAATCGCAATTTCTAATATTCCGAGATATCAGTGATCTCAGTGATTTCTTCATGTGGTGAATGATCTGTTGATTTGAGGTACGATGCATTCTCAAATTCATCGCTAGATTTGATGTCACCGTCAGAGATGACGGTGGGTTCAATACGACGGGGCTCAGCCTGTCGGGGTAACCGAAGTCGAGGCTCGACACGGACCGTACGCATGTTGGGATAGCTCAAGGTAAGGTGTCGATTGTCCATAACCGCGCGTATCTCCTCGAACTAACGAATTCGGCTATTAGCCCCATGAGATGTGGGGAAGCAGGAGCTCGCTTACTTTCGTCCCTTCTGGAAGGGGGATTGTCCGTGTATACTTCTTCTCTTCTCGCTCTCTAACGAGTCGTCCATCTTCTTCCTTCTCCGAAATCTTGACTGTCTGCCACGTAACAACCAGGTGGTTCCAACGGAAGCTAACATGCGCTTGTTCTTTCTTTATGCCGGGCAAGTCAAAGGTCGCGGTGATCTGTGCGGGAATAAGAAGGGATGGTCACGGGAACGTGATACAAAGAATACGTACTGTACGGCCCGAACGAGACTCGCGAAATGAAACGCAGTCCCTGAAACACGCCCAGAAGGATCAGGATAACGGACACACGAAGCGATGCGGTGGCGTACGTGGATTTCTTCCGCTTCACTTTGGGAGGGGTTACCTTCCTAGGCGTGGTAACATGTTGCTCTGGGGTGAAACGTGACACAACGCTCGATCCAGCCTGGGGTGGCTCCAGAGATTTCACCTTGAGAGGAAGCTTGGCTTCTGCAGCGTGCTTCTTCTCTCGCAAGGTGGTCCATAGTTCATCGAGCGACGTATACTCCTGTTCCCGTGGACCTTGACCTGTGGTCGTCCTCGACGTTTGTGGGCGTTCACCGCCGCGCTCGGCACCTTGTCGTGGGGAGGCGGGTACGGTGGATGTAGATGCAAGTCGAGAACGACGGGGAGGACGGGGGGCCCGTTCCTCTACCAGTTCATAGCCGTCGTAGCCATCCCAACAAGTGAAAGTGCCGATAGCTGTGGAAGACATGGGTTGAGCTGGTGAGAGACCCGCCGCCCAAACTGCGTTGTGGGGTTGCAGTGGAAGGGAGAAGAAGAAGACCTGGAGAAAATGGAGGGGACAGAATTAGAACTGACCCCCGAATGATTATCAGGACAAGGGAGGGCCGCAGAACGAGTACTGGATGGCATAAAACACGAGGCTGCCAAAAGCAGCGACAATCAACGCCATCGCCAGTTACTTTATCAGAGACCATCCACAACCACGAGGTTGGGAAATTCAGCGCTAGTGTTCGGCACTTACCTGTCGACTAGTTCCTGTCGCAGTCGCCTACGACGATTGCCGCCTGCCAACGATGCCTGAGTGCTCTTTACACGGGCGAGATCATGTGGGACACGCGCACAACGTTTTAAACCCACGCCGTGAGATGCGTTCGAGGAAGACTGCGCGATTACGCCATTCACAGGAAACGAGGACCCCTCGTGGACGCCATTCAAGGAATGGAGTGTTTCGGTCGTTCCCTGAGTCACACTGTACGCTACATCTCCCCGTTTCGGAATGGATTCATCAGCTGCCGTGATCAAGGTCATGCCATTTGTTCCTTAGCCTCATAAAACCGTTACGCACTGCGACAGGACAATCTCCGTCTTTCCAGAAAAGATATTCAAGGTAAGGCCCGAGATTCTCTGAGTGACTCCGAGTCGGATATGATGGGCTTTCAGCCGCAGTACCAAAGCATGTTCAAGTTAGACTACCCAATTACTCCTGGGAGCTTCGGAGGAAGTTTTCTGACTGACTGATCTACACTCTTCTCTTCGGTCCCCCTCACAGTGCTCTGACTGAATCGCATACGCATACACAAGGATCTTCATTCTGTCCGTATACCCGGTAGAAGGCCAGGTATACGGACATAATGTGATCCTTGATGATCGACGTCTCCTCCTATTGTCTTGGTACGTGCAAGTGTCCAAGTTAGTATAACCCGGGGGTCGTCCGTCGTCTCCCGAATCCCTTTTCCTCAATTACAGCAGAATCAAAAACGCCGCCACCCTTACAGGTAATCTCGCATCGGCACACTTGTATGGGAGTTCGGGTGCAAGCCTTACCAAGGATCAACCCATCTACATAAACGAAGTTTCAGTTCACGGATTCATCGATAGCACATTTGCATACAACAAAGCCTGTCCTCGCGAGGGCCGAGGACGTGGTTCTAAAAGATGCTCGACTGTCACTCCATCAAGGTTCTAACGAATGGTAAACATGCGTCACCGAAATTAACTTGGGTTTAAGCGACTATCAACCCATCACTTCCATGTTTCCTCTGAACCAAAATGGATGGGCTTTCATGTGCAAGATTCGCCAGGGGTTTGACCCCGGGTCTACGCTCGTCTGCCGCATTAAATCAAAGGTGTAATAACTCTGGAGAAAGTATTAGAACCCAACGCATTGGCCCTGGAGTGTTCTCACCCCATGCTGAGCGATTGTTTCCCCCCGTGCACGGTCGTGTCGGAAGGTGACTAACGCGTTCGCAGATGCAGTCGCTTTGTTCGGTGCAGCGATGTTCCACGTTGGGGCAGGTTGGGGAAGGTTGACCAGAATGCAACTGTAGGAGGAGCTTTGGCTCAGTCGGCGACAGAGATGGTAGATGAACGCACGTCATAACGTGTTGTGCTGCCATGAATCGTCCAAAATACTTCGCCCAAGACTCCGCCTCTTCTTTGGCTGGCCTGCCTTAACAAGATGTCATCCTGGTGAGCGTGCGCCTAGTTGGGATGTCATTCTTACTTTGAGGTTCTTCGCTCGTGATGAGCGAGTTGTCTATTGTAACCGCCGAGGAGGCAAAGACTTCATTTCCAAGACGTTCAAAATCTCTGCAATCTGAATACGCCGACTATTGCAGAATGAGAACACTTTGAGAGAAGGGCAAGACAATTGCTCACCAATCGCGTGATAGTGTCGTGTATATTGATACGGTCAAGCAGGTATTGAGACAGGCTGTATGGAATAAGAGGTTCGTCCAGAGATGGGTCCATTATAACTAACCACGCAGAAAGCTAGAATATATGATACGATGGGAAGGAGATTCAGAAGGTCGAAAGGTCGGGGTTATATCATACTCGAGAGCGGGTGCAAACGGGATGCGTGGAGTGCCTACGCGATTGGGACTCGGATCCCGAGCCCGTGCATGACGGTGGTGTGCTTGATTCTTCCGATCACACACATGGACGGAGGTGTGTCATGGAGAGTAAGCATCCCCGCCAGAATGACCAAAGGTGCGCCACCCGACACGCCGGATACGTCAACTGGGGAAGCATGTGTCTTCAACTCGTATGTCTGTGGGCCCCGAGTAGTCATTTCCGAATCTTCAAAAAAATTGTGAACTCACGTACGACCAGCGTGTTCGCGTCTTCGAAAGGGCACACCCCCGTGCGCAGTGGTAAACAACTTGCTGCGGCCTCTCAGGCTCAGCTCCAAGCCCCCCTACGACAAATCTGAAAATGCGGACGCGCTAGCTAGTGAGCCTAACGGCCATAGCACTCGCTTTCCCCCGAAGCTTTCGTTCCGAAAGTTCCGGCAACTTGAATTTCCCCGATGATCGCGTTCAACGACCGCCTCCATATTTTCCACCGGACTGACTCATCGTGTCGTCTACATACAAGAGACAAAGATCGTCCAGACAGTGTAGTATTGACGATGATAGTTACACGGGAAAGCTGTCGTATTTAGAATCCATTCAAGAAGCTGATATCGTTACATTGTCGTGCACATGCGTGCAGTATCGGGAATTAAGGGGAAATTAAACCGCAGTAGTCTTCGAGAACCTCGGAGGCTTCACTTGACTGTATGCTGAGAAGCCAATACGATCGGCAATTTCGTTCTGGCGCTGTTGGTCTGCAGCGGCTAGACCCTCGCGGTCACCAAAAACTTCGTTCATATCCTTTAGGGTAAGGCCTTTCGTCTCAGGGACCTGGGAGATGTCAAAAATCAGTAACGACATGGCAAGAAATGCCCACTCACGAGGAACAGTTAACAGCGCCCGGTCTTTATGTGGTCCCATGTGACTCTCACCTGCTCACAAGTTTCTCATGTCGGGGAATAGGGCCGAATCTATATCTGATTCTGACTGCTGTTAAGAATCACCAGACCGCAGCTCACTTTGCGGGTATCAGGAAGTGCCGGCAAAGATGGCTGGGATTAGGTGGGAGTAGTAACTCACTGAGGCAATGCTTATTAACCGGCCTGGGGGGAACGGGAAGCGCGTAAACTTGAATGCAATACGACGGAAACAGGCGAGGCGAAGAGCCACCTACTTAGTAGTGTATACCACGCGAGGTGATACGAGTGGACCAAACTATCCTCCAGCTGTGGCCAGGTCTGCGAGATAATAGATTCGTCAACAAAGCTGACTTGAAAATGTCCATGCCAAACATATACGGACTTGACAGCGCCCAGGCCCAGAATTCGAAGCGGACCCGGCGGATGTCCAGCTCATGAAGATATTTCCTTCTGTGGACAACTGCGGAAGCCTCGGTGGCGGACGACGCCGCAGTCTGGTGACCCGGACCAGACCGACTCGACGGCTTGCTCAAGACGGTCACCAGTCGACTATCTGCACGTATCCCTTACCCCAAACATGTGGCCTACTCGCTCTGGATATTCTAGCAGCACCCCGAATCCCGGTGGTGCAGCCAAGTAAGTCCCACTCCCCACATCAACTTGTCCAAGTTCTAATCGTGCTGTCAATCTCGTTTACCCATCAGTGGTTACACTACAAGTTCCACTTCTTCAGGCTCGTTCACACAATACGCTTCACCGCATTATCCTGCTGGGGGATATGCCCCGCCTCCAGGCCCGCCCAGGGGATATCACTCCGGAACATACGCACCTCCTCCAGGACCCCCTAGCAATCGCGCGATGTACCCCCCACCCGTCGGTCCTCCAGGATATCCAGCACCTCCAGGCCCTCCACCCATGCCCCCGACTGGGCAACAAGCGTTCAACTACCAGCCAGTTCCAGGTGGACAGGTGCAGCCTTCTTACTTTCAGTACTCGCAATGCAACGGGAAAAAGAAAGCATTGCTCGTATGATCCCATTCGAACTTATGTTTTCCAACGCTCAAGTTGTTACAGATCGGCATAAACTATATTGGCCAAGCCGAGGCGCTTCAGGGTTGCATAGAAGACGTACGTCGCGTGAAGGGATTCCTTTCGGGTGAGCTTGTGCTTGTTTCACCAGTTTTGTTCATTCAGCGATGTCGTGTCAATTTGAACAGGACATGGCTACAGAGAGGAGGATATGGTGGTACTCACAGACGATTCTTCACATCCCCGTCAACAACCGACTCGGCAGAACATGGTTCGTTCCGTTTCCAAACCAATTTCGGGTGACCATATGTTTTCTCAGATTGATGCAATGCGCTGGCTTGTGAGGGATGCTCGGCCCAATGATTCCCTCTTCTTCCATTGTATGTCCTATCATGTGACGGCAATGTGCACTTAACGATATGAATAGATTCGGGACACGGGGGACAGACTAAAGATCTGGATGGCGATGAAGAAGATGGATTTGACGAAGGCAAGCTAACTCAGCCCCTCACCTGGGATTCTATTCATGGTGCTCTTGCTCAGTCATATATCCACTGGACTTCAAGAGAACATCCCATATCGTGGACGATGTTTGTCAGAGATATTAGTTCTCGTGTTTTGTGTCTCAAAGCTGCTGTAGGAAATGCACATGATTATGGTTAGTGGGCTCCCCGCTGGCTGCCGTCTGACAGCTATTTTCGATGTAAGCGACCTTCAATCACCCCATCTGCATGCTAACCTTTCGGTAGTCATGCCATTCTGGCTCGGTACTTGGTACGAATCCAATATACTTTATGACATTGTATTAAATTTTCCGTTCTTAGATCTCCCATACACGGTACGTGCCTGTCGCTAAGTTGGCTGTGCCTGTTCTGCCGCTGCTTATTTTTAATCATGATAACACAGTATTCTACGGAGGGCAAGCTCAAGGAACCCAATGTGAAGCTCGGGGCCGCAAAGGGACTACTCTCTACGTTTAGTTCTTTTGAGAGGAGGGACATAGGCGGGGTGGTTCAGGGTGTGACGAACCTTTTCCAAGTCGCCTCTGGGAGTGCACAGAAGGCTAGCCAACACACAAAAGCGACGAGAACAAGTGCCGCTGACGTGGTAAGATGACACCACGTCCATCCACTTTACTACGCAATCCTCACTATCCTTATACCCAGATTTCTTGGAGTGGTTGCAAAGACTCCCAGACAAGTGCTGACGCTCAGATCGGAGGCCGTAATACAGGTGCCATGAGTGATGTACGTACTCTACTTTGTTCACCATATTTCCCCTGAAGTATCTCCCTGACCCCCGTGATGCCAGGCGTTTTTGACAGTGCTCGGTAAGTCTATCGCCCAGAAGAGTCGATTCTCAGTCATTGAGATGGCCTTGTATAGCGCGAAACCCACACCCGAGTTACCAACAACTCCTCATTGAGATGAGGTGCGCGTGCTAAATGTCTATGTTTGCGGTATCTTTGAACCTATGTATGTACTCAGGGGGATTCTCAGCCAGAAGTACAGCCAAAAACCCCAGGTACGTAGCCACTGGTCCCGATGAGAACCCGTGTTGATGCGATTGCCTAGTTCTCGAGCTCCCACCCGATTGTAAGTCGCCGTTTCAACTCCAGGTCCCACAAAAACGGAATTTACACTCATATCTTTTCGCAAATCTGCCCCACTAGGATACCAACTTGCAGTTCATCGTTTAACTGTGAAGTCCTGGGTCAATCGGTCCGTAGATGGACGATGCGATCATCCAGATAGGTCTACAAACATGGCTATTTCGCAATTTGTTACTGTATGATTAGACTACCTTGTGATGTACAAACCCCGGGAGGATACATCCGTAACAAGAGCCAAGATAACGAAAGTATGTTATGTATAATGGAAAGAGAAGGGGCAGAAAGTTATGCGTGGCACTTTACGCTGATGATTTGAGCTGTTCCTTCATCTCCGTACGGGATGAGGGAATTTTGCAGAGGTGCGCCTGAATGGGTCTGTGGCAAGATCGACTTCGAGTCGAGAACGACGGCAGTCAACCGGCGACCATATGTCTGGCGGAAACCTGCGTCAAGAGGCTTGGACAACAGAATTGGACCACTTACACAACCCGTGTCAACACCAACTGACCACCGTTTCACATCAAGATCCCGAACTGCAGCATGACCATACATCACCATCGATGGAAAGCAGTGTGGACGGGTGCGTGTCTTCGAACCGTGCTTGGAACGGTTCATGAGTTCCGTCGCAGGCAAGCCACAGCTGTCCATCACATCGTTCCACAGATCGGACCATGGAGTACCCTTATTGCTATCTGTGACTTTACCGTCCTTTGAGAGACTTCGCATGTGGATTAAAGTCCAGGGATCTTGGTTTTGAGGGATTTCATTGAGCAATGCCAGTTCTTGAAGACGTCGAAGGGCGAGATCGTCTTCTTCCGGATTGGCT
Organism: Xerocomellus dryophilus; assembly: GCA_038089495.1. Lineage (NCBI taxonomy): Eukaryota > Fungi > Basidiomycota > Agaricomycetes > Boletales > Boletaceae > Xerocomellus > Xerocomellus dryophilus. The sequence continues at coordinate 51,265 of JBBPKY010000053.1, forward strand.
GTGGTGGGCAGATGAGAGAGTGGCTGCTTGGGATCACCAGGATCGCGAGTTGGGTCGGCCGCTAGTAAACCCGCGTGGACAAAGTATGTGTGAGCAATCGGTGCGTGGAGGACGAGAGGCAGAGCGCGAAGGTAGTCGTAATGCTCTAGAGTCATGTCGCGGGCGACCTTGTAATGCTTTCCTTGCAGTTTCCAGTCGCTAGGCACGTATGCTTGCCATTTTACGTGGTCCTTCTTGAGCCAAGTATTAAATTCGGCATTGGACTCATCCCCGTCAATATGGGGCCAATGTGAGTCTATATCCTGCAGCCATTCTTTGCCGCCGGGAAGGGACACGATCCAGTCCATCCAGGCCCTCCATTCAATGACCTTCTGGTCGTTATTGCCACGTACGCCGAGAATATGGTTCGTCGACAAGAAACTCAGGACGGGATCGGAAGAGACTTGTTTACTCTTCGAGATAAGGTCACCCAAGTGGATCAAGGTGTCTGACTGTGGATCATACGAAATCTTGGCGAGCAATGCGCTGCAGGGGATGAGGGGAATCCACGATCAATAAGAACTGACCACACGAACCTTAGCGATTGGTTCATGCCATGGATGTCTCCAATGGCGACGATGCGCTTGTTGTCATCCGGGTCTGGGATGGTATCAATAAACTGCTCTTTCCAATGGGAGTTTGTGCAACGCACGGGTGGGAAAATGGGTGTCGGGGAGGGTCTGAAGGAATTTGTAGTGAGAAAAGTTTGGAAACACGACATCTTGAGAGGCCCGGGTCAGCTAACGTCAGGACATGGGTGATGGGACGAGTGACCGACCTGGCTGCTTCTTCCAAGGAAGGTGTTGTCTGGTCTGGTCGAGGATGCTGGCGGTGAAAACAAAGAGAAGGAAGGCGGCAACAACCGAGGCTGGGAGGGCCAGCTGGATCAAGCTCTGGCAGTTGGAGCGCGCTCTACGCCGGCGCATCCAGTGGACCGAATCAGAAGTCGGCAGCAGCGGTGTTACGGACATTATGCGTTACGGCGCACAGTGACTACCACTAGACATTTAATACAATTGCTGTGCCCGCTTATTCGTACGACCGGAGCCGAAAGGAGACTCTTTGGCTAGCATGCTTCCGCACGGACAGCCCTAACGACTCCTTCCATCGCACGCCGTCTATCAACCGCTGTGTAGTCCTGGTTGTCCCGAGATCCACGGCCTATCCATTTCCATGCATTCTCCTTGATAAATTCCTCGAATGTCCATAGCTTCGGTTGTAGCTCCGATAATGGTCGGCACCACACGTAAGTGTTTACTTCCAGCGGTTTCATTAGCTTGTTCGGTACCGGGGGAGGATCTTTCGGTACCACTCCTGTTGCGTCTATGTCGTCGAGAGCCACCGAGGGACCCAGTGGGTGGACGGCGACCAGTTCTCGCGTATATTCCTACCATGCACATGATGAGTATCCGACTCGAGTCGATCGGCTACTCACGTTCCCCTCAAAAATGTCCAATAGTCTGATATCTTCGTCCGAAAGTCCTACCACCAACGATCCTCTCACAGATCTTTCCTCGAGGTGCAGATCCCCACTAAACATGACCCGGCTTCGAGAGTAAGGAACTATACCCGGATAATCTGCATCCTGTAATTTATCGAGTCAGTGATAAAGCTGCACCACACCATGCTGTTCGTCTACATGGACTTTGTGCCTGGTATAATCCTACAAGTCGTCCGTGTGAGATTCTGGCAGTTAGCTTAGCGGAAGGCGAAGTGCACTCACGAGCAATATTGCTGGCTTGATCTGGAGATAAGACCCATCGTGTCCGATCACTCGCTTCAATATTTTCGGGTGCATCAGCGTTCCATAGAAGAAGGCGGATGCCATTGTTGGGGTATGAAAGCGAAAGACGAGCTGGGTATGGGAGATGGTATTAGAGTGTCGATATGAGATAAGATAAGAGTCATGAGGCCTGTATTGCCGCGACGTCGGACTGGCAATGTGAACTGGCTTCGAAGTTGTCAGTGAGAATGGGAGCCAAACTCATAACTCATCCGTGACCTCCTTAGCAAGTATGACCGCCACGAAGCGATCTCGGCAGTCTGTGGCCCCCATTGAGCTTTACAAAACACTGCCGCCAGCGTTTGGGCATGATGCACTTGCACTCTTTGGATTTGAGCCAAACTATGTCAACCTCAACCACGGTACGTGCCCTGTTGTTCGATAAGGTTTGTTGCATCAACCACTCGCAGGTTCCTATGGGTCGCTACCACTTCCTGTCCGTGCCTTCTGTGACGAGTTGACTGACGAAGTGGAGTCCAATCCGGACAGGTTCATGAAGGTCAACCTCATCAACTATTTGAACCGTGTCCGAGAACGCGTTGCTAAGCTCATTGGGGCGAAAACTGATGAGTGCGTCATCGTAAACAATACCTCGCACGGCCTCGCGACCGTCCTGAGCAATTTTACCTTCAACGAAGGGGACATCTTAGTCAGAGGTGTGACCACCGAGTGTGCAACCTTGTGTTGTAACCTCATTTTTCTACTCAGCAACGACGACGTACGGTCCCGTGTCCCAAACGCTCAAGTATCTCGCGGACCTCCCACCTCACCCCACTTTGTCGACACTCAACCTTCAATTCCCAATGAAACGCGCGAAAATCGTTCAAGATTTCGAAGAGCATATTAAGCAATTGACAACAATAAGTGACGCCACAGGCGAAAGGAAGATCATTGCGCTCATTGATACAATAGCCTCTAACCCTGGAGTTTTGCTTCCCTGGAAAGAGATGGTGGCCATTTGCCGAGAAGCGGGGGTTATAAGCGTCGTAGATGGCGCTCAGTCGATAGGTCAAGAGCTGGACATCAACCTGTCTGAGGCACGGCCCGACTTCTGGGTTTCCGTATGTCCTCCCATACTTCTTGTGAATTATCGTAACGATGCCCTTGTTCCCAAAGAATTGTCACAAATGGCTTTTTTCGAAGAGGGGAAGTGCCGTTCTTTATGTCCCGAAGAGGTTTGATTAATTTCTCAAACTTCATGGATTTCTGATGCGGCTGGAAATCAGAAACCAGCGTCTCATTAAGTCGCCGATCCCCACGCCGGCCACCTACAACTCTCCGCACGACAGCGATTATCAAAGTCCTCAGGATTTCGTCAAGCTCTTCGAATGTGCGTAACGCTGTCCCAACTAGTACCCCTTCATTGTTCAACATATTCTAGGGACCGGAACGATCGATTACGTCCCGCAGCTGAGTATCGGTGCAGGTCAACACACTTGCTGGCAATTCCGCGAACCTTGTTTCTGACGTCCGCGCAGCAATTGATTTCAGAGAATGGTTAGGCGGAGAGCACAAAATTAACGACTATACCCATGGGCTTGCCATCGCAGGAGGTAAACACCTAGCGGAACGTCTCGGTACCAGTGTTATGGACCCCGATGGCGAATTGACATTAAACATGGTTGGTTGATAGCGACTCATCCCGCGGCACTCATTTAATGTGCCAATATAGGTCAACGTGGAACTGCCTATCCCTGGCGAAATCAAGTCGTCCGATGAGGTCAGACAGATCTTCATCGATACCTTGATACTCCAATGGCAGACCTCTGCCGCGCCATATAAACACAACGGGAAATGGTGGGTGAGATGTAGCGTGCAGATCTGGAACGAGGTTTGTACCAAATACTATCCCCCGTTCGCCGTCATTCATCATATTCAATAGATATCCGACTTTGATGTGATCGCGAACGCTCTGAAGGACGCCTGTGCTAAAGTGAAGGAATTATAGCGCAGCAGAACACCTGACTGTCTTATCATTGGCGTGCTCGGCGCATTATCGATATAGCAGAAGAAAATTCTATAGGGTGTAGGATATGAATCGAGACGAATGCAGACAACTTGAAGTTTGTCGACCGATTGCCCCTGAACGAATAAGGGAAGCTCGGTACGCATTGCGAAGATGATCGGTGCAGAGCCGGAGGAAGGTGTGTTTGTGGCGAATGGCATTCATGGGCGTGACAACCATCTTGCGTAAGTGTGAACGGCACGAAGGAGACACTATCATAGATTTTCAACGTGGACCGACTTCAAGCATGTTGACCAGGGTATTGCGTTTCCGACAAAAGAAAGGGACACATCGCGCCCCAAAATTCAGCTCGTTCAGCAAGATCGCTCAGAACTAGAACTGAAAATCACTCCGACCTTGCACTGGTACCTAGATCATCTAGGCTTCAGCCCAGTTCAGATCGGTCATCAAAGTTCATCTGACCCGACATTTAGTGATTCAAAATATCATTAAATATAAAAATGTGCTGTGATACGCATAAATCGTCCGAAGAGAACACTACAGCGAAGTCCGAAAAAGAACCAGCAGTACACGTGAGTGTATATACTGGCTTCCGCAACTCCTCGTGTAGTCGGTGGTAGACGGGTGTTCGGTCTGTGGGAGAATAGGTCGGGGCGGACGACGTCAAGAGGAACTTTAATCGAACCAAACACTCTCTTTGGGACCTCGCAGCCGAAAGAAGGTAAAGGCAGCGAGATTAAGACTGGGTGTGTTAAGAGTGTCAGGTTGCGGATCGTCCGCAAGGGGTAGGACGTACCCAAAGGAGGGACAAAAGGGAGTTCTTGCAAGACATGATCCAGGTATCGAGCCCTTGGATATTCTCGAAGATCCCGGGGGAGCGGGGAGAATGTAGCCTGGAGAAGCTTTGTTCAAAAATTCGCAAGCATGGCATGGAAGATATGACATACGCCAAGAACACAAAAGGTAGACTCCTGCTGGAACGAAACTAAATCAAAGCAATAGTTCCGTTATGCAGTTATACAATCTGATGGTTTCCGACATCTCGACTCTTTGTGCCTGTTGAATGTTGATCAAAACCCCGTAGATGGGTACGAACGAATCCGACGCACCGAGAGTGGACACCGAATAAAGTAGGAACAGGACAAGGATTTGACGACTTAAATATTTGAACTTTTTTTTCGTATTCTTGGGATGTACTGTCGGGCCGAACGATGCTATGCATGATGGACAAGTCGAACCTATGAGGAATACCCGTCGAACAAGTGCGGAAGTATGGCGTGGGTTTTTTTTGTACGTTTCGAAGTGTTTGAACTTTTTTTGTGCTTTTAGGACGTACTGTGAGTATGGTTACCTGTGATACTGTACACACAACATACTAAGAGGTGATACCAATCGAACCATCGCAAGAAATGCTTCCGTGGCGTAGAACTTCCTTTTAATACGATTTTGAACATTTTATCATTTTTTGCGGGTTTTGGAATTGATACTGTTTTTTGGGGGTTGTGGGTGATGAAAGACTGAAACAGAAAGAAAAAAACTGGACGACGAGTTAGCCCACGACGGAGGCACAACGCGAGGCGGTACCGAGGAAGGCGCATCTGCGCTTTAATACCACGGGTCGATATCCATCGAGTCGAGCCGTGCCTTCAATTCTCTCATCGACTGTTTCGTCATCCTCCGACGTCTCTTTGTTTTTGAACTTGATCGCGTTATTTTGGCACACGACCAAATAGGAGGCAACGGTGGTGGTGAAGAAACATGTGATGATGGTTTGAAAACGTGCGCTTGTGCACGAGATGAAGGAGGGATGATGTTCTGTAAAAAATGGCGGCCACGAGATACGAGAGTGACCCTCTGAGGTTCGCTTGGTGCTCGGGAGGCAGACGTCTTCTGCGTATTGCGGGAGGATTCGTGATATCTCGTCCCCAACCATGCCTATAATGCCTTAGTTGAGTGTCAGTAGCGTATCAGGGAAACCATTCTTACCCGAAGTTTCTTATACTTGTTCATTTGACGAGTCGATGGGGTGCATATCTTTGGCTCGAATGACAAACACGATTTCTGAGCGCACCTATCAGCGACAATCGTTAAGAGACGAAATTCAATCAACTTGCTCTTAGATTGTCGCACTTCATCGATCTACGCAGTGGTGCTGCATTAATACCAGAAGCTGCACCGTATGAGAAATCACAGTCGGATGATCCACAGGACATATCAGCGCATGAAGAGCCACGGTGTGCAACGATATGTGAATTCTGGGTCAACAAGGTCAGGGAAGGTGTGAACTGTGAGATTTGGGGCGGCCCACCCTCAGATCATCATAATTTGGTACCCTGCGAAGCCCTCGAAGTGCGCCGGGCGAGAGCTGGTGTTCTTCTCCGTCAACGCTCGTTGCGAAGGAAGTATCAACACGCGACGTGTTAGTCTCTGAGCCGACCAAACCGACTCCATGCGGCGTAGATTGATCGGAGAGCGTGTCACTAGAGAAGTAAACGGTGACCTTAGAGTCGCTGCTCGACTGGGAGATACATGAGCCAGATGTGGCCAGCTCTTTTCGTTCCACATTCGTCACTCCAACGACCACCTCCGTGTTCCCGTCTTCCTCCCCGATCGTATGCAACCCACCGAGAAGGAACGTAAAAGGAAACACGTCCAGTCGGGACTCTGGCTTCGTGAAAAGCTGCGGGGTCGGCGACGGAGATGAAGTCTCAACTAGGCTGCAAAAGATGGGGGCCGGGTCTTCGATATGCTCATCGATTACGTTCTCGCCGTAAGCGATGGGGGAGGTGATCACCTCCAAACTAGTGTGCCGAGGAGGGATGGGCTCGTACGCAGTGACCGCATGGCCTTTAGGCCCGGCATGCTGAACGGTAAACGGAGGAGTCAGGGAGGATGAATGGTCGTTCGCCGTGTTGTGTTCGACGCTGGGGATGGAAAAAGAGTCGATGCACGGAACAGCCTCAGAGGCGCGATCAGTTGGCTTGAATAACTTGCTGATGTTGTCCTTCGCCGACTTCACCTTGGAAAGGATCTTCTTTTGCTTTTCTACGTGGATATCCGCGCACACATTGAAGAGTGATGAGGATTGGGCTGCCTTCTGAAGGACCAGTGTCAAGTGCTGATAATTCGCTGGAATGGTTCTGCTTACCACACGCTCCAACGGTTTCGGCTTGGATAGGTTGTCATCCACGACAATGGTAGTGGTGCCAAACTTGAAAAGCTTCTTGCCCGAGTAGAGGCTGACGTCTGCGAAGCACCAGCCAGCATGCACGTCTCGACCGGTCTTGCTCTTGTCGAAGGTCTTGGTAGTCGGGGACTTGAAGGGGTTGACGATGTTGATAGTCATGACGATGACGTGCGACGCTGGAGTGGCTTGTCGATAAAGGCTGAAATGCGAGTAATCGATATGCTGCAGCGAATTCTGGGGAAAAGAGCGAGAAGGAGGGTCCGTCTTTATAGTCCAAGGATGTTGTGTTTCAGCCGCCGACGATTACGACGTCGACCGTCAGCCGCACCTAGCGGGTGAGCCTCCCCAGTCAAGACTACGATGTCAATTGAATCGATCACAAGTAGGCCGTAGGACTGGTTAGAAACGTACCGGACATCGGTTCGTGAGATTTGTTGAGAAATGGCCAGAGTATGCGCTGGATGCTCGTAGAGCTAGCGTCCGGGAGCGTTGATGGTGAGGAAGATCCCTCTTATAGTTGTCGTCAAGTCTTGTCGGCATTCCTTCAAGGTTTTAAACAAAAAGCAGGACCCACTGCACGCGAGGAAATAGCACGCCCTCCATCACGATCACCACCCGATTTCATTCACGCCTATCCACAAGAGTGAAGAAGGACAACTCACTAGTCAATTTAGAGGTGCATTGAGCCACCTTCCAAACCCCAGACCGCTCAGGGAGAAGTTGAGGAGCGGTGCTATAGGATTGTTACCATGCTCCAAGGGCACTGTACAAGTTACACTTCCGGTAACGAACAGCATTCTTGCAAGCGAGGTTACTGCAGTATTTACCCCAAAAGTGGAAATGATAAGATGTGGTCGTCTCTTGAAGTCGAACTAGGATCATGTCTTCCTGCGGAAATCCATCCACTGACCAGGATGGACTCATGCCTCGTAAGTGGGTAAATCATCTCTTATCAGCTCTCTTCGAACATTTTTCCTAGGGCGTCTCAGGTTCAACAAAGGGCGAGATTGTGTGAAATGCAAGGTGAATGGAGGAAAAATCGTGATTCGACATGCAGTGTATTGCAAGTATGCTTCTGTCCCCCATCTTCCGATGGCCAAGATGTCCCTAATCGGTTTTCAGGGAGTGTCTCACTCCTCTCGTGACTTTGAAGTTTCGAAGGTCTCTGGAGCCTTTGATAAATGCTAATACCGGGACCTCCAAACGACCAACACTCAAAGCCTCAGGGTCCCTGGTACTTGCGTTTTCCGGTGGCCTCGGTTCATCCATCCTCCTCGACATGGTTCATAGAACGTATTTCGCTCAGCAGTCCTCCATCAATAGCGAACCTCGAGGGGGCACCAACCACCCGCGGAGTGCGAACGTGTGGACGTCATGTACGGTATGCTATGTGGAAGTATGCAACGCGTTCCCTGAGGTACGAAACCCCACTACTCCTGCGTTGCGTTGGGTGTAACTAAAATCACAGACGCGCGATAGAACGAATGAGATCATGAAAGCCCTTGCGTCATATCCAAAGTTTGACTTCATCCCGCTTCGCCTTGAATATGCTTTTGATGATTCATGGTGGCGTACAATAACGGCGACGGATCAAGATTGGTCACAACTTTCAATTGAACTAGGAAAGGATGGGTTGTATACCGAAGGTAATTTCAAAGGCACGTTCTCTGGAGTCTCTGTGATGATTAATTACAATAGCATTACGCCACGCCCCATCCCGTGATGTCTCTCCCGTTGACGCCTTGCGCACATACCTTGAATCACTACCCACTTGGACGGCTATCTCGAGTGCCGTCAGAGTTCTCGTTCGTCTCTTGCTGTTGTACACGGCCCGGTCACGTCGAGCATCGCATTTACTGCTCGGAACATCACTGACGACGCTCTCCATTTCCCTCATCTCTTCCATCTCACAGGGAGGAGGCCATTCAATACCTGAAGAGTCTCAAGAAGAATGGTATTCTGGTATACCGACAACAAACGAGAACACAGATGCCATACGTGTAATCCGGCCGCTCAGGGATGTGACCATGAAAGAATGTTCGGTGTTCGCGTGGTGGAATTCAATCCATGTTGTTGGTAGAGATAGGCAAACACGTGCTACTGCTGGTATCCTCGGTTTGACAAAAGGTATCGTGTGGCTGCTGCAGTTCCAAGCTTCCTGACCTAGCTTCTGCGTAGATTTTATTGTCAGTTTGGAAAAGGATTATCCGTCGACTGTTTCCACGATCGTTCGTACTTGCGCCAAATTGGAACCCAAAAGTGCTTCTGTAGGTTTATGTATCCTCTGTCAACGGTCAGTGTGCCACTCTTAAAGAAAGGAAGTCTGCGGCTGAAGGTACACAGACCTATCCAAGAGGGGCTAGATGAATGGAAAAGCCGGATCTCGATACGATCGTACTCCGAGACGAAACTCAGCTCAGATCGCGTGTACCTGCCAACGCCAGCACCTTTTGGCAGCTCCGATATTTTAATCACGTCTGATCAATACCCTTCGATTTCGACACGCCTTTGCTATTCTTGCCGGACCACGCTCACTAGCAGAGGTAACCGGGTCTCCCAGCCTACCCCATCAAGGGATATTCACAGCGATCAATTACCACGGTCTGCTCCTTTACCCTTGTGGGTCTCTGCGAGCTGTGCACAACCTCGTGCGCAAGCCAATCAACCAATGGTATCGGGGGACAGCGAGCTTTGGGTTCGGAAACCCCAAGACGAGGCAACCCAGCGAAACAAGATCGCTGAATTCTTGCTAGACACCTGAGGAATAGAATGCCGTATATTAGTGAACCCGGAGACATGTACAGTTCTGAATATCCTATAAAAAGCACCCAGCCCGCGTCGTTGCTTCGACAGTTCGACAGCCCAAATATTACGTCTGTAGCCGACGACTACAAATACTATTACTACACACCCATACTGGTCCGCCTTGCAACTGTCGCCAGGCTTCCTTGGGCAGTTATTTCCGTCATCAGACTTGGCGAGCCTCACAATGTTCGGAGAAGAGCTCTCAGAGCTGTACGACGCTCAGGAGCATCACGGTAACTTGACACATCCGTTCCAGGCAAGAAAGAACTTCATCCTGCTGAAATCGCACGGAAGACCTCCCTGGTGATATTCGGAGCCTGCTGACTTCTTCAAGCAATCTCTAACTGGCGCTCCTCGTAAGGTACGGCGAAGACGGCCTCCCGGTGTGCGACGCGTTCGTCATTGGGATAGCAGGTAGGCACCGGGTCTATCACAGCTCACCCTACTGAAGGTCACATGGCTCGTTATAGGAGGTTCGGCGAGTGGGAAGGTGAGGTTTGCTCTGTATAGTAAACACGGCAGTAACTTCCTCCAGCCAGACTCATGTAGCCAGACAAATTGTGAAGTCGCTCGGATCGGTGCCAACTATTGTGATTCTGTCGCAGGTGTGCATCATGCTTTCACTGGATGGCCTATTTGATCATACGTTCATTGTCCAACAGGATAGTTTCTACAAATATCATACCGAGGAAGAAATGGCACTCGCTCACGCAAATCGATTCGACTTTGACCACCCTGATGCTCTCGACATGCCCATGTTCGCGGCGGTACGTAGTTCGGAGAGCCCCGCGCGGAGAGGTAGACGTGGTTAATCATTCCTCATAGTGTGTGGCAGACCTGAAGGCGTGCAGACAGACTAATATACCAGTATACTCGTTTGCAGAACATCAGCGACTAGAAGAGACAAAGTACCTATATGGTGCTGCTGTAATAATTGGTATGATGCGTTTTCCTCATCGGTCTATGTGGATTTAACTGTCGCTTCAGCTGAGGGTATCATGGCTTTGCACGATCCAAGCTTGCGTGCTTTATATGACCTCAAGGTGACATTTATGCGTTGGTATCCGCGTCGCTCCTCAACATCGTCTAGGTATTCGTTCAATGTGACTCAGATCTGATGCTTGCACGACGCATTCAACGAGACGTCAAAGAACGTGGTCGGAATGTGGAGGGTGTACTCGAACAGTTTGTTTCTCGTAGTCTATTGCTTTGGCAAGATATTTACCTGGCTTGCAGATACCTTCGTTATGTTAAACCCGCTTTTGACAACTTCGTTCTCCCAACAT
>JBBPKY010000054.1:0-61868 GCA_038089495.1 Xerocomellus dryophilus
CACACGTCGTACTATTGCTACTGTCCTGTTCTCTGATCGTAATTCAAACGGGTTCGAGTCTCCTTGCCTACACCTACATTAAGCAAGGTATCTGCCGACGCAGGCGGCATTTCCCGAGTAAATAAACGCGAACCCGTGAGGGTTCTAAATTCCCACGTGATGTGCTTCCGTGCAATTACCTCACGACCAACATGCAGCTCCCCGCTCAAGGTGCCAAGTCGACAATCAAACCTTCGTAATTCAGCTGACTGTCTTTTTCGAAGGGTCTTCTTCTTCGAGTCCCAATCCCGAGCTCGAGGCCATGAAATCAGCCCACAGTACCGCCATTAGCTCAAATGAAAGGATCTTCCCGATTTTCGCCAGAAAGTTTGCATCCAGGGATTCCAAGGAGTTCCTCAGCACTGCTCGCAAACTCACTTTTTGGTTAGGTTCAGATAAGGCGTACTATCCAGTCGCTCGTCCCAAGGTATGAAGCTACTTCACAGCTAGGCGCGTCATCCCGATCACTCAATCCACCAGATTGTCGAGCTTCTCGAGGTGGGATACCACCCTTCGCCTCGAGATTGGTTGTTAAAGGATACCGGTTTTCTCTTTTGGTTTCTAGATCGCGCTCGCGGCTTTCATGGACACCTTCGTGCATCACTCCGCCATTGCTGAGCTTGCAGAACATCTGCGACAGCTTATTCAATCAGTAATTCCATTCCTACACCTGTTTCCCGAGGTTGAACTCCAATGTAATTTTTTTTCCAACCGAGTCGATCCCTATTTGATAATCCCTCCATAGCGAGACTGCAACGCGTAATTGTCGATACAGAGTTGTCCCTTTCCAGAGTGTCCACAAGCACTACCCACGGTAACGTGCCGCCTCAGGGATCTGTTACAGCCAAGTAGGTCCTCCTTCCGCAACTCCCAATCAACCGGATTCACCAATGGGATCTGCACATGGGATTTCTTTACAACTAGCATTCCATCGCCCACGCTTGCTTCCCCGGCCCACCCGCAACCCGCAATGTCTCCCGTACCCGACCCTCAAGGGCCAATGTCGCAGATTCAACCTTCTTCAGCACCGGGCGTTGTCGAGGCTGTTCCAGATGTCTCTGTTCACGTAGATGCACCTCGAGCGCGTAACCCTTCCGAGGTAGCGTCGGGCCACACCGATGGAAACCTGTCTCCCGTTTCCCCTGCTACGAATATCCCCCAGGAGCTTGGTGGAAATACCTCCCCATCAATACCCTCCAAGCCTCAGCCCAAACGTGCACGGAGAGCCGAGCTCCCAGAAGAGCTCATTGCTCGTGATCTAGATTGGTTTAAAACTAATCAGGCTCGTGCCACAGTGAACAAGGATCCTGGGGTACCCTCACTCAAGGCTGATGGGTCTTCGCCGGTACTGGCGTCTGACACATCCCATATTCCCGGACCGTTGCTGTCACCAAAGAAGAAAACGGCTCGCATGGTGCCGTCCCGCCGCTTACCTCGCCGAATTCCCCTCGATGCTGCCCAGGAAGTGAAGTCTGGCGTGTCCGATTCTGCATTACCCCCTGCTTCTGAACCACTGGCCGAGGAGGCCAAATCTGCTGAAAATGTTGAAGATATTTCCGTCCAAAATGTTAACGAGCAAAGTCCATCCCTAGCAAGGATGGGGTCTGATGCTCGGTCCGCTGCAATATCGGAAGCTCGTGAGATGCAGGAAGTTTCACGGCGCGAGCAGGTACCATTTCCAGAGTCACAACTGATTGCTACATCGTCGAACGAACTACCCATGAAACCAGAAATGCCCCAGCACCAATCCTTCTCGGTTAATGCTCCGTTGCTCAACGGTGGATCTGCTATGTCCGCCCGTCCGCCTGCACCGCTTGACGAAGCCACGTTGGATGGGATGGAATCGATGGATATGGATATGTCCACTTCAGACATAAGCAAAGCAGATTTGACCCCACAATCTCCCGAGGTGTTACAACTTCGGAGTCCGATCCTCCCACCTCTCGTGAATTCCTGGGAACCACCTCTGAACTTGAATTTCAGAATCTCGCAAGTATCTCCCGTTGAACCACCAAAATCGGGAGTGGACGCGAACCAACGGCGATTCGACGACGAGATGAGCGTTGTTCACAGCATACAGGGGAAGCCATTCACTCATACCCATGTGATCGATATCAACCTGAATGAAAGTATATTTGCCAAGATATCGAAGTGGATAAGCAGGAAATTTCGTCCGTCGTACGTGGCATGTTATCTGAGCATTGGGCGAACTTGACGTTATGTTATCACGCAGAGAAGCACCTCACGGAGTCTGCATCTCGTTAGCATGCTATCGCCTCCCGGCATTCTTTGACACGATCAAGTCGGGGAATGGCAAACACGACATTGAAGGGTTGACATCAAAATCACCGTGCTCTTGGCCACGTTCAAACCTATCTCTGCACGTCAATGACGACACGAGACAGTCCGTCATCATACTCTCACCCCCGCTCTTCGTACGTGTTCTAGAGTGTCTTCGTGGTATGATCCAACAATTCACTCCCACTCGTCGTAGCTGACTCCCGACCAATGCGTCGACATATCATCGCTGCTGAAGCCGGGAAACAACACGCTGGAGATCAGACAGCAGGGTGACTTGTCCGAGTATTTAGTCGTCCTCCATGCACACCGTCCAACCAGGGCGCAGCTGGCTGAGCTCGACGTGGTGACGACTGTCGATGAGCGATGGATGCGATTTCTGGATGCGCTTTCTGCGCGGGCCGTGCCCGGGAAGATGCTTAGTACTGCCTCTGCAGGCGTTGTCGGAGTATTTTGAGCACTGGTTGGTGATGTTGTATTTTACTTGGTCTCCACTCGTAGGGATCGTTTTTCCCCGGCCGACGAGCTATCAATCGTTCAGTTCTGCCTTACCTTCTCCAGCCTCTGACTCTGTCCGAACCACAGTCTCGTCCTCACGTCTCACTGGCAAAAACGGCACCAAATGAGTCCCTCCTGATCCATTCAAGACGTCGTTCCGTGTGTGGATAGAGGTGCCAAACTTGATTTGATTTGCCATCGACTCTAGTCAATTACTTAAAGATCTCGATTTTCATAGTAAACGAGTTTGAAGTTGGTGGGTTTCTGTTGCGTACTACAATTTGGCGTGTGTAGCGAGGATGGAGGGCGATGACAAAAACGGCAGGGCGCCACAAACGCGCCGAGCACTGACGAGGTCACTTGATCCCGGTCCACGATGACGACAAAAAAAGCCAGAGACTTCCTCGACAAAGAACTCTTCGTCAAGCGCGGCATCGTACGCTCTTCTCCGTCCCACACGACGACGTGCCATCCTCACCCACGGCGCCTCTCCAGGTCACCTTTAGGTCGCTCAGCCGCGAACTCGGGATTCACGTCAACGACGCGAAGAAGTGAGCCGTTCTCTCGATCGGAATTCCGTGCTCTCGTTCACCTCGTCGATCCTGTCTGGAAAGCGAGCTACAGCTTTATTACGACGCCGTGCGCGACACGGATGCGCCGGCCGTGCCCACGTACCTCGTGTCCGGAGAGGTACCTGCGCTGACTGTCGGCCCGCACCCGGGAATGCAACAATCCGAGTCTGCCATGGACATGGATCTGGAGTTCGAGGAGGACCAGGAGGAGAAGGACGTCGTATATCAGACCAAGGTACTGCTGGTGGATGCGCGGACGCTCGATGGTGCGTGTCACGTCCATACGGATCCGTTCGCTCCCGTTCTGACTCCTGTCTAGAGGTGATGTCACAGTTCTCTCGCATACATTCGGTGCACGTATACAGTCTATCTCCGTCGCGGTTCGGGGTACGTACGCTGTCGACATATCTTTGATTAGTTAACCGAGAAGCGCAGGATGCGGGACTCGTCTGTACTCCGACTTTCAAAGTTCATAAAGCGGACGTCAAAGGCGGTCCAGGATCGTTCTCCGTTGTCGGGAAGATCACGGGCTCTCATGTAAAGGTTGGTTGGTACGGACGCGTCCCAGTACATTTTTTCTTCATGGACGTCTTTATAGCTCAGAACTGGACCTATTAATCAGAGCGCAGCATCCTCGTCCAGAACAACTTTGGATGTACCTGCCAAGGTGGCACCGAAACTTGTGACTCCTGCAAAGGCAGAACAACAAATGACGAAAGGCAAGACACCCTCGGATACGAAAGAACAAGTTTCCACGACGATACCGCTGGCGAAAGCTGAACCTAAAGACAGACCGAAGCCTTCCGGCAAACTAGACTGGAGTAAGGCAAAGACCAAAGAACGAGAGCCAATCGCAGAGAGGACAATGGAAGGGAAGAAATCCAAGCTAGAACCCAATTTCCCTGTCACTACTACGGATTCTTCGAGTAAAAAACCGGGACTGGGACCGACGAGGCCGTCAATCTTCAAGTCCGAGGCTAGCGGCGTCGTGAGTGGCGACGCCCAGAAGGTACCCATTCCACTCTTTCGCGAAGGACGCAACTAAGCTATGCTCAGCGAGGGATAAAGAGGAAACCCCTCGTAGATACAGATCTAGAGCCTGAGTCTGAGTCATCATCAGCGGAAGCCGAACCAAGCACGACTGCCGCTTTATCTGTCAAGAAAGGGGTTGTATATTCAGACGAGGACGACGATGGCGACGTTCGTATGCTAGGCCAGCGACGCCCAAAAAGAAAGAGTGCCGTGACATCCGATTCCGAGATAAGCCTGCGAGCTATGATGGATATCGACGACGGTGTGTTCTTCCGCTTTCCATTATTCAGCCGTAGTTGATCAGTCGTGTAGAACAAGTCGATCGCGTGTCTAGAGTTAGCAGGGTCCGTGCTCAGCGTGAGGAGGAGGAAGAGTCAGAACAAGAGGGGGATGAACCTGAGAAAGAAGCGACAGCCCCGCCTGCAACCAGTGAAGACGAGCAATCTGATGACTTACCGGTCATCGTACCGAAGAAGAGGAAGCCGCGCAAGGTCGTCCCCGTTGGCCGTAACGGGCTGAAGAAACGGCGGGTCATCAAAAGTCGGACGACGACGGACGCGAAGGGATATATGCGTACGTTATCCTGCGATGCCTCACGAGGATGTTGCCTGATACTGAGTTGTAGAGACGGAAGACTACTCGTCGTACGAGTCTGTTGAGGAAGAGGAGGAAGAGACAAAACCCAAAGGAAAGGCAAGGCAAACGAAGAAAGCCTCGGAGCCGGCTGACAAAGTCAAGGAGGCGAAACCAAAGGTGGTGGAAGAGACTGCTGGGAAGGTCAGAGCAAAACCCACTCCAAAGCTCAGAGGGGGGGCTTCCAAGCGCGGGGGACTCTTGAACTTCTTTGGTCCGGAGAGAGGAAAGAAATGAAATACGACGTAGCTATGTCCTTTTGGTGTTTGCCGATGTCCGCGCGGCGTGAATTTGTTCATGGGCTTCGGATTCGGCTGCAATGGTTAAGTGTCGCATCAGTGGCATCGGTTCAGTGGTCTAATGGTTATGATTTCTGTCTCACACACAGAAGGTTCCCAGTTCGATCCTGGGCTGAACCACACTTTTTTGGTGAATTCTTTCGATTATTTCTTCGATCGTTGACATTCCGAGTCTTGGTCGGTGTTGACTGTGATCTAAATAATGCTGAGGGCACCAACGAAGATGACTGAGTGAACCAAGTGCCGACACATTACTGTAAACAATGATCTTATTTACTCCCAGTAGGCATGTTCCATGGATCGCGGTTGTGCTCGCGAGATCGATCGAGGAGTAATATGAAGGGTAAGGACGAGACGATGGATATCAGTACTTCTGGAGGTCTCGATCGCCGAACGACTCCCACATGGGGTGTATCCCAGGGAGCTCAGGTGACACTGGGATATTCACATTTCGTCGGAGAAACCGGGAAGCTGCCACATCACAGATCAAGATCCATCCGATGTACCAACAGGAAGGAAACGCCTTACCGATCAGGAGCCATCGACAACCAGAAGAGCCCTCGTCCGACTTCGACCTCTCCGATCTTTTGAGGCCTCAGATCCGCGCATCGCAAGGCACCGCAGCCTCAACGGCACCATCCGGCCGTGCGTAGCGAGTACCATTATATCAAGCGCATACGTTTGCACCATCAAAGAGCAGTCGCGCGAAACCACTTAACTATTTTGCTCGTTCGGTGGGGGTCCGTAGTCTGGTGACCAGACTAGGGGGTCCGTCCACGAAGCCGAGATCCCACCAGTCTCCCATAACACGATGGGGTACGACCCGAATGTCTGTCTTGGGATGTAGGCCGCACACGCGAGGATCTGGGTTGGTGTCGGACAGGACACCTTCCTCTGCCATAGACCTCTCAGCGTCATATCTCCGTGATGTTCTTGAGTCCCAAAGGCTTCCGACTGGGAGAACTAGTAGATTGCTGATGAGTTCTTTGCCCAAATTTACCTTGATTCACAGTAAATCTCGCAAGTTTACTGGCAGTTAATTAGCGCAAATTTACATACGTTAAAATGGTACTTGAATCCCACAGAGGGCAAATTAACCGGTTAAGTTAGACCGGTGACCTCTTTAACCGTGCACTACAGGACATAGGGGCCTCCAAAAAATAGGGTTAATCGAGGAAATTTACATGCTGTGCGGGGGCACAAGTCGGTGGCACTTCGCGCCCCGCAGCC
Organism: Xerocomellus dryophilus; assembly: GCA_038089495.1. Classification (NCBI taxonomy): domain Eukaryota; kingdom Fungi; phylum Basidiomycota; class Agaricomycetes; order Boletales; family Boletaceae; genus Xerocomellus; species Xerocomellus dryophilus. Next base: position 6,602 of record JBBPKY010000054.1, read on the forward strand.
ACATCTTGCCACATCGCAATCATGCAAGACCGGCTCGACGACAAGGTCAACGAATCGACAAACCTATGGGGGTTCCCCCCTCAGCTCAATATTGATGATCAGTGGAACCTTCGCCTCCTACACCAAATCGCCTTAAATTCTGATCAACAATTGAACAGCAACGTGCCCTTTCTTCGGGAGAAATTGAATGACCCAGACGAGGGGCATTCATTACGAGAGAAACTTGCCAAAGCTTGGCAAGGAAAGAAATATCAGTCGATCAGGGATATTGGTAGGATCTAATGGTTGATGCGTGGTTGCCGTTGGTGTTTGACGGCTATCGGACAGCCTACCTTCGGTCATCGGTGACCCCCTCACGATTAGTGGAAGGTTCGCTCATGCCTTCTTTCACCATGTTATAATCTGTTCATTTCTTTGAAGGTTATGGTTTCAGACCATCAGAGGAAGCAACTGGTTGGTGGGCCGATCCGAGTCAGAAATCGACTCTCACTTTGTCTTCCCTTGGTCGCAGCCACGGAAAACGCATGGCGTGTGGACTATATTGGAGAAGCTGCTCGTCTCCTACTCGATCATATCAAGGATTTCTTGCCCCACGCCAAGCGCGACAACACGGACCATGACTTCGGACAGCTGTATGCGCGATGCACAGCGATAATTCAGTCGTCTGGCATGGGAAAATCACGTACCGTCGACGAAATAGCGAAGTCCGAGCTTGTCATTCCTATCGTTCTTCGGCTGGCACATTCAACTGGTAGGGTTTCGTGTTCCAAGTTTTTGGAATCTCAGGCAACCTTCGACCAAACTTGTCCGCAGGATATCCCCCCCCTGATTCGGCCGTCCGGAATTTTCTCACAGAGTATAGTTCCGGGACACTCCAACGTGCGGTCGCATTCTTGCACGCACTGTTTGAAGAGGTTGCGTCAGTGGCAAAGTCCACAAGAGCTCCCCCCAAAGGACTTGCACCGTTGGACAAATCAATGCCTTTCCCACCACAGTTTAGGGAATACATGAACTATAATATAACCATGAATGGCCATGGCGACTTTCGCAGACAATTTTATGAAGATGTTGTTCACAACGCGCGTGGGGTGCGTATCGCATGCATCGGCTATCTGACCATTCTTACTCGGGCGAGATAGCTCATGACGAAGTACGAGGGGAAGATATCAACAATCCCCGGCGGGGACAACATGACGAAGGATGCCTCCGACCTACTGAATGCTGCATGCACGAAGCTTATAGACGCTATTAAGGACTTTCCCGACAAGCATCCGTTCGTAATCCTGTCCTTCGACGAGATTCATGTTTTGGAAGAACACTTTCTCCCTTTTCGTCGTGTGTTGCGCGCGTTATTGGAACAGCCAGTGTTCTCACTCTTCCTCTCCACCGCTGGACATATGCACAAATTCATCTCCAACACCACTATGGACCCTTCAGCCAGAATGGTCTCTCGTGGACGGGTGATTCCACCATTCTCGGAGCTTGGCTTCGATCATTTTGCCAAACTAAACTTCCAAGATGCCCCGGGTGGTGACATGCTATCATACGTTTCCGGGATCGATCAGCTAGTCAAGTTTGGCAGGCCACTGTACGCCACACACAGCTTTGATTCCTCTTTCCAACTGACACCGGTGCTAGTTGGGCGACTCGTTATGATGAAGGAGATAGCAACGTACACATGAATATCATCATCTTCGCCGCATTCAAGTTACTGGGTGGGATCAGTCCTGATCCAACGAAGTTTGGGCCACCTCATCGGCTCGCCTGCCTCGCCCAGCGACTACCAATAGAGTTTCTTTCGACATCGTACAGCTCGAGCCTTGCAGGCCCCCAGACCGAGCAAGTGCGGTCTCACTTGCGCGTGGTTATCCGAGTCGTTGACGGCATGGAGACGATGGTTACGGCATCTCCATCGGAACCTATCCTATCTGAAGCTGCCTATTGGCTCATGTCCTTCCCGGATTTCAAACCAGCTGATGCGCTCAAGAGCATCTTAGGTGGATTCTCGGTGCACAGTGGGGACCGTGGAGAGCTTCTTGTAATGCTTCTGTTCACAATCGCGCGTGACAAGGCTGTCGGCCCCCCTGACATCTATGGTTCTCCTCAACGTGGGGCCCGCTGGTGTAGCGTCAACAACTTCCTCTCCAGCCTTTTCGTCGAATCTTCCTGGGCTACCATTGGGGACAGAAAATTATCGATGGAGAAGGCGTTAGGGGACAGCAAGCTGTATTTCAGCCATTTCGTCAAAGTTCATCAGTTCGCGATGTTAAACGCGGAATACATCGTTGGCCTGATGATGCGAGGTGCCGCAATCGTCGGTGCAACTTGCCAGGAAGGCGTTGATCTCCTTATCCCATTCACTCGTGGGGACTTGAGGAAGGAGGATCTGGGGGTAATCCTTGTTCAAGTCAAGAACGACCAGAAGTACACTGCCAACCCCAAACTGGAGGAAATCGAGAAGATGTCCATCAAGGGACTATCCAACATCCCTACCCTCCGGTTTTTCTTCGCTCTGGCTGCAAAACGTCCTATTATCACGCCAGTCGACATCCCATCTCGGCCTCCGGCTACCTTTGATTTCTGGGTCGCTGGTCTTTCCTCCAAAATTCTTCGTCCCGTAGGAGATGAAGAAGATGCAGTTTGGAGTGGACTTTTGGATGCATCGCGTGGATGGGACGAGATTTATGTGGAACGTGGGCATGGAGAGAAGCAGAGATGTGATGGCGTGACGAACCTGCGCCGGTCAATGTATCCCGGAGGTGGCATGGCCAATGCACACTGGAAATCCTGGTGCCAGTTACCTGCAGAAGATGTGGATTTGGAGGAAGAGGAGGATATGGCTGTGGATGAATAGGGAAGGTCAGATGAGCGGCCGCGAGGGCCGGCAGTGAAAATCCCAACATTGCGGAAATGTTCGTTCTGATCTATTGTAGCTTGACGCCGTCGCAGCCCGGGCATCAGAAAACTGTCTGAGAGCGCTTCCAGAGGCTCTGTGAACCATCCCCGCGACGTCACACTTTTTCGTGCTTATTGTATACTTATTACTTGTATTGCTTATGACTAATGCCATAAATACAAATATTGGTTCCAATCCAACTGCCGGCGTTCGGACGAGGGCGAGCGTTTGCATAATATGGGTGGGTAGGGGCAACCGTTCGTGCCCGATGTAGGGGCGGGGTGGCAGTTTGCGTAGCAAAGGCGGGGGGGCCATTTGCGTGGGGCCAGGGGCAGTCGTGTAGGGGCAGAGGTGACACTGAGGGGCGTGTATTTGCATAGCGTACAGGGCCAAGTACCCGGCGTGCACAGTGGGATGAGTGGCGGGCGACCGTTCGGGCCGAGAGTGGAGGGGACAGCGAGCGCTTGTGCACGGGTGGAGCAATTTGCGTGGAGGGGCGGTCGTCTGCGTAGTGTATAGTGGACGGGAGCAGGTGCCCGTGCACAGGGAGGGTGATCGTTAGCGTCAGGGGTGTTGGTGTTGATGGCATGTACATTGTGATGGCGCACACTTGTGGGTGCACAGATGGTGCATGTCAGCTGCGGTGGTGACGGTGGGCACATGTGCGGGCTGCGAGAGGGCTCGGCGCAGGGTGGGTGGTGTGTGCTGGATTGCACTGACGGCGGCACTGCGCATGCTCGTGGTGAGCATGTGGGATCGGGGGGATGTGGCTGTGGGACTTTCCAAGCCAGGCCAAAATGGGACCATGCCGGTTGGTGCACACCGCTCATCATTTTGCTCTCGTCTGTATCTTTACTTTTGATCTCCCCGGATTATGGGTGAGTTTACTTCTACCAGGTTTAGAATAGCTCCTTATGATTATTTCTCTGCAAGGTATTCCAAAGGTGCGTACTGGTCCATGGTGGCTCACACGAGGCAATAATATTTGCACGTCCTCCAGTTCTTCCGCTATATTTCGTGAGTTGGTCTTGCTTTTTGCGAAATGCGAATCGTATAGTCTGAATGAATGCACAGCGAGCGGTACCCATTAACGTCACAACTCATTCAGGAGAACAAGATTCCAGAATTCGGTGACGCAATTTGAGCTATTCCAGGGCCCCACGTCTTGCTAACTTGTTGCTCAGATAACTTATACCTCGACTTCAATGGGATCATACACAACTGTACGACTTCTTGTTCTCAGCCGACAGCCATGTCTGAATGTCCATCCACAGGCTCGCATCCCAACGATGACGATGCGCATTTCCGAATGTCCGAGGAACAGATATTCACATCCATATTCGCTTACGTGGACCTCTTATTCGGCAAGATTAAACCCAAGAAGCTCTTTTTCATGGCTGTGGATGGTGTTGCCCCGCGCGCCAAGATGAATCAACAACGTAGTCGTCGTTTCCGTACGGCGAAAGAAGCAAAAGAAGTTCGTGAGAAGGCGGAGGCAAAGGGAGAGGAGCTGCCCGCTGAGAAAGCGTTTGACAGCAATTGCATCACACCAGGTGCGTAACCCATGTTGTTCTGCCTCGATTTCTCAAACCCTTCCTCAGGAACCGTCTTCATGACGAAGCTATCGGAGCAACTGAGATACTTCGTAAATAAGAAGATCACCGAAGACGCACATTGGAGGGATATCCAGGTTGTGCTTTCAGGCCACGAGGTCCCCGGGGAAGGAGAGCACAAGATTATGGAGTATATCCGGCTATCGCGCGCACAACGAGACTACAATCCAAACGTCCGACATTGTTTGTATGGTCTGGACGCTGACCTGATCATGCTGGGTTTACTCAGTCACGATCCACACTTTTGCCTTCTCCGCGAAGAAGTCAAGTTTGGGCCGTCTGCTAAGAAAAAGGGGGGCGGAGGGTGCGTCGTCCTTCAATTCCTGTGACTCCTCTCATTATGTGTGCAGTTTAGAGTCACAGAGCTTCTACCTTCTGCATCTTTCCTTGATGCGCGAATACCTGAACCTAGAATTTCGCGATATTGAACCCGTCCTCCCGTTCACCTATAGTCCAGAACGTGTTATAGACGACTTCATACTTCTCGCCGTATTTGTTGGGAATGATTTCCTACCCAACCTTCCCGATCTACATATTCATGAGAATGGCCTGGAGAGACTATTCGATGTGTATAAGAAGGTTCTGCCTTCGCTTGGTGGGCTTGTATCCTGTTCTCCATATCATCCTCGTTCATTTCATGTTTTCCAGATGGCTATATCAACGAGAGTGGTACGATCAGCATGAAACGTCTTCAGGTCGTGCTTGACGAGATGAGGATCTGGGAGGGTGAGATTTTCGAGAAGGAATACGCCGACGCCAACTGGTTCAAGGGTAAGCAGAGGAAAACTGGACAGGAGATGGAGATGGCGCGCAGACGCACTGGCCTTGGTTTGTTGCTTTTCTGTCCTTGCTCCACTTTGGACAGTAATGACAATCATTTTTGTATCAGTTTTAACACGGGCACAGCGAGAAATATTTGACAAGGTCAAGAAGTTTGTGACGGATAACCGAGGGATACGGCCGAGCATCAATACATCACTCACCATGCCGAACACCTTTCCTTCAAGAGATCGCGATTTTATTTCGACTCTCAGCACCGACTTGCATCTGTCCGTTACGTGGGATGAATATGACGAGGAGGACCAGAATCTTGTCACGTGGTGCCTCCCAGGTTCGACTGAAGAGCCCATACCTGAGCCTGAATCCGAACCCAATGAAGGCGAGGACGACGAACAATGGGAAGATGTTTCGGATGAGGATGAGGAGGAGAGTCAGTTAGCTGTTGATCGTGTGTTGAAGAAGTACGAGAAGGCCCCCGTTAAGGATGACGACGAAGTTGGGGAATTTGATGCACGACACGAGAAATCCGTCAATCATAAGATGGACGAGTGGAAGCGTGACTATTACAAGGTGGGTTGTCGGACGCGTTCGCTGCTTGTTTGCGCTCACCACCGTTCTGTGAATAGGGGAAGCTGAACATATCGTATGATGATCCAGAGCAAATGAGAGCCCTGATATTCAGGTATGCTGAAGGCTTGCAGTGGGTAATGCATTATTACTATAGTGGCGTTGCCTCTTGGGGTTGGTTCTACAACTACCATTATGCGCCTCGAATTTCCGGTATGCCCGATATCGACCTCCACCGGTACGATAACTCACTCGTTCTGAAAGATCTGCAAGGCTTGGAAGACATGAAGTTCGAGTTCGACCTTGGGAAACCCTTCCGCCCATTCGAGCAGCTAATGGGCGTCTTGCCCTCGGCAAGCAAGGACCTCATACCGCTCGCATATCAGGTAATCAGTGTCTCGCCTGCATGGTCTTCATTCTCACAACGATATCTTAGGATTTGATGTACGCTCCGACTTCTCCCATCCTGAACTTTTATCCCCAGGAGTTTGAGCAAGATCTGAACGGCAAGAAGCAGGAGTGGGAAGCGGTTGTCAAAATCCCATTTATCGACGAAGATAGGTTACTCAGAGCCATGGCATGTGTGTGCTTTTCTCTTTACACCTACGCACATTCGTCTTGATTCCCTACGTTTTCTAGCACGTGAACTCCGTCTGACCGCAGAGGAACAACGACGCAACACCTTCGGAACTAGCACCAAATTCTCATTCAGTGCCGGAGAACCGACTGTATACCCGTCCTCTCTGCCAAACTTCTTCCCCCCTATATATCGTTGCACGTGTGTGATGGAGCCTTTCGACCTTCCTACTCTGGATGGCCTTCATCTCGTTCCTGGCTTATGCGACGGTGTTTTTCTCGGTGCAGAAGCACTCGCTGGGTTCCCGTCTCTCGATACACTACCGCACACGGCTTCGCTAGGATTCCACGGCGTGAACATTCATGGATCGGAGAGCCGTAACAAGTCGATGATAGTACATATCCAGAACCCCCACGAGAACCGCAGGAAGGAGGAAATTGCGAAGGAGATGGTGGGCAAACGTACTTTCGTTGGCTGGCCATTCCTGCAAGAGGGACGCGTCGTCGCTGTTTCGGATTCGTTGTTTAAGTACGAGGAGGTGGTGGTGATACCAGGGAGCCCGCCGAAGATTGTCGCCAACCCACATGCGCCGCAAGGTCTCAGTCATTGGAAGATGAAGGCGGAGCGGATCGAGCAGATGTATTCGAAGAAGTGTGGAGTCATCACCGGCGATATAGAGGTGCTCGTTCACGTACAACCCTTGAAAGGTGAGCGTACTCCATGAACTAGACTATAACACTCATTGGTGCAACAGGCATGAAACGCCTAGAGACAGGAGCCTTCGTCAAGGATTATGAAGGTCCCGACAAGGAGATCGAGCAGGCGGTTCAAATGGTAATCTCGCAGGTGGCCTCCGAAGATCCACGTTTCCTTGAGAAGGACCCACCACCGTTGTCCGACGAGTTTCCAGACGGCTGCAAGATTTTCTTCCTTGGGGAGCACGCATACGGCGTCGCAGCCCAAGTGGCAAGCACTACCGACGATACTCTATCTGTCATTCTTGCTGTAAGCGACAATGCATCATCGCTCGGTTCTTTTGACTCAACAGGTTGAGGATAGTTCTTCCCCTCGGATAAAACGGAGAATGACAACTTCAAAGCTATTGTGCAGAGTCGCGTTTCTCAGCATTACTATCCCTCCTTTAAAGCTGCCAACATGCTTCACATTTCTGGCCGAGCGCTGTCCAGGATTACGTCTAGTTTCATGGTGTTGACCTCCGACTCTTCGAAGAACAATTTAGGCCTCAGTCTCAAATTTGAGGCGAAGAGCTTAAAAGTCATTGACTATTCCCGGAAGGAGGGACGACATTGGGAGTTCAGTGAAAGAACAATCGATTTAATACGGGAGTACAATGTAATACTTCCCGTGCTAAGATTCAGTTTGCTTTACTTACACTGCACGTTCTTAGGAGAAGTTCCCTGAAGTATTCCAAGTGCTTGATCAGAACGGAGATGGTAAATATTCTTGCCCAACTTCGCTCTCCTTGTGCACCACCTAAGCTGTCTTTCAGACATGGCTCGCGCAACTGACATTTTCGCTGAAAATGCGGACGCTCGCGTCAAGGAGGTCAAATCCTGGCTTAAATCAAGAGGCGTCCGCGAATTCGAACCTGTCTCTCTCTTTTCTGATCAACTCACGAAAGAAATTGTGGGAGAAATTGAAGAGTATGCAAACAACATCAACAAGAACAGATCGACGACAGCAATCAAGAAAGCGATGGTCAAGAACATCCCACGACATGCTGTCCTCAAACCTGTGCATGCAATCTACAGGCTACAGAATCAACACTTTGCACTCGGTGATCGCGTGACAATGGTGCAGGATTCCGGTGGTGTGCCGTTGTCTGTGAAGGGCGTCGTCATTGGACTCAGCTCGAAATCACTGGACGTTGTCTGGGATGTCCCTTTCATGGCAGGAGTCACTCTTGGCGATAGGTACTTGACCAGCTATTGCCAAATCCTGTCCGCGAGCTGGTCTCTTACTGAATGCTTTTCTAGGTGTTCTCCGTACCGCGGATCGACGGTGCAGTTCAACTCGTGTTTGAACTTGAGTAATCCACAGTTCATAGCTTCAACGCACCCGACGTCGGTGCCCCCACTGCGCCCGAATGTGCCCTTCAAACCTCGTGCTGGCCCATACCCTGCTATTAGGCCGGCTCCTGGGCAGCCAGCCGCAGCCGGGTTCCGACCAGCTCCCCAAAGGCACGTATACATCGATACCACATTTGTGAAGTAGACTGCAATGCTCACTACGTACGTAGGCAACCGCCTGTACATGTCGCTATTATGGCGAACCCAAATCGAGGACGTGGCGCTGGTTACCCGAACGGACCCAAATCGAAGGGGTCATACGCAACAGTGGGGGGTGCATCGGCACCCGCAGGTTCGTCAGCAGCGGCAGGGCCGAACCTCCCCCCAGGTGGATATGGCATTGGGAACTCCACCCACGGACGAGGAAGAGGACTACTGAACGGTCACAGCGCAACGGGAGTCCCGAACCAGTTCTCTTCTGAGCATAGCCAACGTGATGTATTGGGCTCAGGTACTCACAACCAAGATGAAGATGGTGCCGGAGAAACCGACTGCCATGGTAGTGGACCACATGGTCAAGGGGGATTCCCTCGTCCGCCGGGGGGAGGCTTCAATAATACGCGAGGGAGGGGTACTCGCGGATTTGATCGTGGAAGACGAGGACGCGGGGGATTTAGGGGACGCGGGAGGGGACAGGCTGGGGTTCCTTATGGTGCTGTGCCGCCGTTGTCGTCGTCATAGTGTGGCATACAGTTCATGCGTTGGCTTTGGGTATGTATAAGGATATTCTGTAGCTCTAACGTTTGTTAGCAGGTATTGTGTATCGTACGTAACTTTGGGTTCGGCTATTTCCATTACTGCCAATTGGTAGAACGGTGTGACCTTGAGAGAGCCGAATTCGAAGCAAGTTTTATTATGCGGAACTTCGGAAGTTTATTATCGTGACGCCGACGGAGGCGGCAGTTCCCGAGTCCATAATACTTTCCATATTAGTTATGGACACTGACGGCGGGCCGGTAGGCGCACTGGCACTCGGAGCACATGGAGCTGGGGCTTATAGTAGGCAGTTGCTCAGGCTTATCACCTACGAATCTCTGAATGGTCCAGGACCCGAGGACACTCGGCGCACATACCCATAATGGCTGCCAGTATCCCCATTCCCGTATACACGAACCTCGAGGAAGTATACCAGAGTCTCGGTGCCTCGTTGAAACATGCGTAAGTTCCGGTTACTCCTCCGTCGTCCAGGGTTTGACAAGCCCGCAGCGAACGCTGGGATAACCTTTCCAACGAATTCAAGGCAAAGTTCGGACGAACCCCGGCTTATATCGCGCGTGCGCCAGGCCGTATCAAGTGAGTGACGGCTCTGCCTGTGACCCCTCCTGCGCTTCTGTCAGTGATTTACTCACTTCCACCTCTGAATCCCTAGCCTTATAGGTACGTTCCAATTCGTTGAAGGATACCACCCCGGCGATATCGATCGTATGGCTTACAAGGGGAACACATCGACTACTCCCTCTTTGGTGTCTTTCCCGCTGCGATCGAGCACGATATCTTGATCGCATGCGCACCGAGGACACCTGCCAACGTGGACGACCACGCCCCCGGGCATGTAGTCGCCGAGAATCTGCAACGCAAGTACCTACGTCAGGTTTTTGCACCAACTCGTAAACCATCGGGGGGCCCTTTGCCCAAGGAAGCAGACGTCCCGGCTGACGCCGTCCACATCGATGCATGGCATCTTGACATCCACACGACCCCGTTAGGATGGGAGGGATACGTGAAAGCCGGATACTACGTGCGTCTTTTCGCCCATCCGTCCACATACTCAAGTTGAGGTGACCCATTTCAGGGTGTTTTGAACCACTACTTTAACCCTGAGTTGGACGGCCCACAGTCGTCGCCTATCCCTGTGGATTTGCTTGTGACTGGAACCGTCCCAGCTGGCTCGGGACTGTCGTCGAGTGCAGCGATGGTCGTCTCGTCCACGCTAGCGTTTTTGGCAGTCAACGGGATCCTCGAAGACCCGAGCATCGCGCCGACCAAAGGAACTCTTGTAGAGATGACCGTCGAAAACGAGAAACGTGTCGGTACGCGCCCCTCATCCATCCCCGTCAATATCGTGCTCATCTTCAGTAACATAACCAAGGGGTCAACAGTGGAGGGTCCGTACGCTCTTCTACTCCCTTCCACCCCCATTCTATGCTAATTCTGTCCCAGAATGGATCAAGCGGCGTCCGTCATCTCTCTTGCGGGTTCCGCGCTCTACGTTTCCTTCTTCCCTAAACTTAGTGCCGAAACGATTCCTCTCCCTGGCCCTCGACCAGAGCACCCTACTTGTCCGTCCGCGACATTGGTCTGCGCGAACTCGCTCGTCGTATCGGATAAGGCCGTGCATGCCAAGTACCAGTACAACCTACGTGTCGTCGAATCGCTCGGTGCCGCCCGCGTGCTTGCGGTTCGTCTCGGCGTCAACGTGGGTCCCCGAGAGCGAATTACACTGAGAGAGGTCATGGCAAGATTCATGGGGGAGCCGGAAGATCAGATGGAAGAGAACGTGGGTAAGGTGAAAGAGGGATTGGAGAGGATGGTTCAGGCGGTCGAGTGTTTGCGGCCAGAAGGCGCAGGAGATGGAGATCAATTCGGAGTGACGCTGGATACGATGATCGAGTGGTCCGGTATGGGCGAGGCATTGTTCAAGGATGTATACCTCTCGTGGGTTGAAGGTCGGCGGATCTCTTCAACTTTGGTGCAATGCGAGTCCTGACCGCCCACAGTCGAGACCACGTACTTCCAATTGTACAAGCGGGCCATGCACTGTTATTCAGAAGCGTTGCGTGTACTGCAATTCCGCAATGTCTGTCTGACGGCGGAGAGATCGCCTGTCGTTTATGAAGGCACCTCCGTGTTTGAGGCACTTGGAAAGCTAATGAACGAATCTCAAGAGAGCTGTTCGAGGCTGTATGAATGCACCTGCCCGGAAGTCGACGAACTCACCCAGCTCGCCATCGCTGCAGGGGCCTACGGGAGCCGTGTCACAGGTATGCTCCCCTTCTCCCAACACCCCCCAACGTTCTGATGCGCATATTACCACAGGAGCTGGGTGGGGAGGGTGCACCGTGTCGTTAGTGGACGAAGCTCAAGTCGACGCCTTCATTTCCAAGATGAAGGCGAGCTACGGCCCGTATCGGGATCTCGAGGGAGAAGCACTCCAAGAGGTTATTTTTGCGACGAAACCAAGCAGTGGTGTATGTGGTATGTCAATCCGGTGAACGTTTCCTTTGTTTTTCCCACAGGACTAATCCCCCTCTCTGCTACAGTATACAAGTTCACAGAATGAATGACGTTGAAGTGCTTGGCGATATTCGGTGAAACACAGTATGATATTCTTGTGTCGTAGAGATAAAATGATAAGATAAGATAAGCGCAGTGACCGGAGGCGAGTTCCGTTGGGCATAAGTGATTGTCAACGGAGCATTCACCCACCACTCGGAATTCCCCCACTAGTAAACACCATGTCTGACCCATACACACCCATCTTGCTCTCCCTCCCAGGTTCGCTCACACCAACGTTGGCAATTGAGGTACGCCGGTCATGATGCCGTAATACTGTGTCAAGAGAAATGCCGTTATGTTCAAGTTCACGTCCTTTAGGTCCTTCCACATGGCCTCACCATCCATAGGGTCATCGTCCAGGTAGACGGAAAGGTATGTACTGAATGAAGCCTGATCCACCGTGGACAGCCAGTATCATCATTTGACATACTTTCCTGACTCCAGACACATGATATTGTGGTCGGTCCGGAAGACCCCCATGATCACATTGCCGTCAAGTACACGAATACTATCATTGGGCGATACGCTAATCGCGTGCCCGTTGGGACACACGTCGTCGAAAAGAACGGAATCAGGTCTTCCTTTGGAGCATTGGCGAACGGTACGTTCGGACACTCCCTACTAAGCCTGAGCGCCGAAATACATATTGTTGACCCATTTTCGTCTATGGTATACAGAAAGTCCCAAGGTATCCCTTCACGGCGGCCCAAAGGGGTTTGACTTTGGTGTTTGGCAGAAGCTCGCGCGGTTGGATGACGCGACGCTCTTTACCAAGGCGGAAGTGCAGTCGATCGCGGCGAGAGCGGATGCGAGCGCGGCTATCTTCTCACTAACGTCCCCCGATGGTGATCAGGGGTATAGCGGTACTCTTTACCTGGAGACGCTCGTCGTACTTTTACCGCCGGTGAAACTGGGCGCTTCGACCGTCCCGCAGCTCGAACTTGGAAGCATCGTCATCGTCTATCGTGCGAAGCTCGTCGACCTGCCCGAAGGCCAAAAGAAAGTGACGCCAATCAACCTGACGCAGGTGTGTATGATGAGCTTGAACTTGCGCATATATTCACTCTCGTTAGCACTGGGGTTTCAACCTCGATGCCAGCCTGCAACAGGGCGAAGAAACGCTCAATGTCTTAAGCCATAATTTGACTATCAAGGTAAATTACATTTGATGTCCATCCTGTTCTCGCAGCACTAATTCCCCATCGCTTCCACATCAGGCAAGCCACATCGCTGAGCTCCAGCCTAACTTCTTACCCAGTGGACGATATATTCCCGTGGCAGAGGCGCACAACAGCAGCGGCGCACACATTCACGACAACAAGCGTATCGGTGACATTTTCCCTGGGACCGGCTATGGTACGCCGACTGTCCCATCTGAAGACTCGGGGGTACTCACGCTTTTTTTTCTTCACAAGACGATTATTATTTACTTAGCCGCCGATCTGACCTTAAGCTTGCTTCTCCCCACCGGATTTCCGTCTCTGAGTTCTCGGATGCGCTCGATCTCGTCAACGACATATTGACCGTTCGAAACGACCCTGTGCTGAAACTCTCTTCGGACAAGTCTGGTCTTGCCGTCGAGTTTGACTCGAATCGTAAGTGGATGTTCCTACTATGTTCGTGTTTCTGACAACCAACTTCGCGCGTGGCTTTCTAGAGGCCGGTTTGATGTTCTACACGGACAACCACTCGGACACCAAAGGATACAGAAAGAAGATCCATGGTGGCACTGGGCTCCAGGGTGATGGCTACATTCCGCAATGTAAGCTGACATTTTGATATCAGACGCAAAGGAGACCATTACTGATTCCATTTCCCCCTCCCTCTTCACAGCTGCTGCATTCATCGAGTTTCACGAGGTAAGACGAACGATTCACAGTACCGCTATCCTTCTGTCGTTAACAGGATGTCACGTTCCAACTTCCAGCCGTTGTCGGCGTTCCTGTATCCTACCAGCACGAGCACCGACACTTTGTTGACGTCGGACGAGATTTACAACAACTATGTCCGCGCGAACATTATTGCCAGACCAAGCGGGAACAGAGAATGAAAGATTCGCAGCCATCGCAGAGCACATCGCCGAAATTGGATGTCTCGCACGCGCAATCTTTGTTATGTTTGTACTTTATAGGTAATCAAACGTATACTTACGAGGACTCATACTCTCCTGGTAACCCACCGCACGGTGCCCGAGTCTTGCCAGTCCAACACTCGGATGCGTATATCCAGTGTTGGCTCGCTGATGAGGTGTGGGGCGAACGCGAACAAACTGGTAACAATCGCAACAAAGTCGACCCCTGCTGTAGATCGACGTCGCTGCAATTCTGAACGCTTTCCCGGATGATCGAGCGTCGGAGAATCGAAAGTAGCCTAACATTCGTATCGCTTACCGGTGACATGCCAACGTTCCAACGCTCGTTCTCAGATATCAATAAGAACCTGTCCGGACTCCGCAGTAGCCGCGTACTGTAGCTCAGGCTACGCTGTACACCAGCTTGGATGTCTCGGGATCTACTACACTTCCGAGTCTGTCTCGGACCCACCGCTCTTGGGAGTCGAACCTTGTGGCATCGAATCGTCCATGGGTCCAGACTCACGCCCCCTGCTTCATTGATATATCAGCGCATCGAAGCTCATGTCAAAATCAATACGAACTTGTACGCGTACGTGGTCGTATGCGCCAGAAAGAAACCAAGCGGACCCTCCTCGCGCCCCACCGTGAATACGTTTGGTAAGGGATCTGCGCGCGTCCGCCACATTACTTCGAGTTGGCCATATCAGTATGCCTCGGTCGGCCAGGAATTATTGGTCTAGCTCGCATCCTGTTCCAGGGTGACACCGTACACGTGCACCTAACGGGCCCGGTAACGGGCTCCCTCAAACCCTGGAAGGGTATCCAGGGCGAGTACCTTTCTCAGCGGGCAGGACAATTTGGTTTCCGGCGTGCGGGTGGAACTAGAGGTGGCAACGTCGACGAGGAATCATATCTGACATATCATGGCGCAACGAGAGCACAGCCACAATGCAAGTCTTCGATTACGTAATCGGCAAGTTTCTTCTTCGTTCCTTGCCCTCACATCATGGGGATAATTTTTTTACGAGCAGGGTATATAGTGCTTTGTCATAACTGCAATAAGTAGAATGCGAGTGATTCACTTTATCTGGCTATTTATAGCCTCGTAAAGCTTTGCGCCTCATACCTATAGTATCTAAATGGGAAGCAAGCGCAATCCCTCGCAGAGCTTCGGATTCGGTCATATGCTGTAGAGAGTCTGTACTCTCTAAAGGGTCTATATAGACCTGTACACTACCATCAAGAATTACACGAGTTGCTCTTATCCTACTATTCACAGGATTAGGCATAAATAAATTTATTAGTATCATTTTTGTACTTATTACAGCATCAGCGGTAGCTAACGAAATAAAATACAATGTATGAATTGCAGCAGCGGCGGGCATTTGGCCGGTGTCAGGTGTGGGCATTCGGCATTCGGCCAGTATGGTGGTGTCACATATGTGGGATGACTTGGAGAGGGAGGGCAAGGTGTCGCGCCTCGGCGTTTGGCATCATAGCATTCACCATATGGTGGGAATTGGGTGTCGCGCCCATGGGATGGGAGGGGGCCATGGTCGTGGTGGCTGTCGCACTCGCCTGTGGGATGGGGGTACTATGGTTGATATCGGGGCATCGCGCCCGTGCAATGGGATGGGAGGGCCGTGGTGGTCATGGCACTCATGGGATGGGGGGCCATCATGGGGGCCATTGGGGTGTCGCACCCGTGGGGTGGGAAGGGTGTGCAGTGGCTGTCATAGTGGCCACTGGGGGCCTGGGGCGTCGCACCCGCCGTGGGATGGGAAAGAGGTGCGGTAGCCATCGCAGTGACAATTGGGGCATCGCGTGGGGCATCGCGCCGGAGGGTAGCACAGTGGCTGTTGGGAGTCATGACCACGGGATGTTGGGGCATCGCGCCAGTGGGATGGCAGCACAGTGGCCATTGCATGGGGTGTTGCGCCCACAAGGTCGGAGAGGGGCACAGTGGTACTTGCAGTGACCGCTGGGGCATCGCACCCACCCGTGGAATGGGAGAAGGGGACAGTGGCCGTTGGGTCATCATGCCTGTGGGAGAGCAGCCGCGTAGATTGGAACTGGGAGAGAGCTAGTAAAGCGCCAAGGTCTCGAGGAATGGGGAGATTTTATTCATGTTTTTTTAAAGCTCCGGCCGATGTCTCATGATCAATTGATCAAAGATCCGATCAGTCACTGTGGCTGGCTTTATTTCAAATTTGTTGAATAAGGCAAAGAAGCGGTCCGGCCGGGCGCTGATGGGCGGGCGGGACAACCACAAACCACACCGACGAGTTGTGGAAGCATCACAAGGAACGGAGCACGGAGATCGTACCTTTGAAGGATTTCTGCCCATGACTATCCAAACCCTCATACTTCGAAGTTCGAATTCGGGCGCGATCACTCACAGTTAGCACTGGTATTTGAGTTTTCGCACTCGAAGAACATCTCTTGAGCGGTTGAACTGGATTTGGTCTCACGAGCGCAAATGTCGATATGATACCAATCGAGCATATGATCTAATGCTCGTATCTATTGTCAAATTCCGACAGTCTTTGGAATAGGTTGGTAAGAGTATATCGTTGCGACGTCATATGGTAGGGATTTTGCAGATGTCCCAGTCATGTTTATCGTTGCCCTTGCATTGTATGCCAAGATAAATGTATTTCGTTCGTTATCTATTTGATACTATTTGGCAACCGTCACCTGGCCATGCAACGCTATCATAGTCCCCGTGATGCAGTCGGCGTTCGCTTGTCCTTTAAGTTGCAGCATATCCACCCGAGGTTCCACGTGCGTAAGCCCCTCTCCCGCATCGTAAAATTGACTGCGAGACGTTCCCGTCCATCCTCGCAGCTCACATTCTACCCGGCAGTCCCGTCCAGGGCCGGATTCAGAGGCTCCCCTTTTCATACTTCCACATCCCATTCCGTACATTGTATAGTACTATTTAGCTTACACGATGCTATCTTCTTCCCCTTTTCCCACCCGCGCACACGGCGACGTCCGAGGATGGTACACTTGATTAATCATCACTGAGACCCCTTGACTCATCATGTGGAATCGACGGGCTCTCCTGTGACATATGCAGCGTTTCGAGCCCATCCGCCTTGGCCAGGCGCTGCAGGGAAACCTTCCAGTTCCCAAGCTTCCTAGCTACTTCCTGTCCAACACTATCCTCCAACCACTGGCCGTGACTTCCACTGGGTTTCCCTCTCGTCAGGGCATCCACTTTTGCACTCTTGACCGTCTGCGGAAGTTTGGAATCTGCCAAGGCCGCAGCGACGTTCGTGAGATTGAATTGGTCTCCTTTCCCGCGTCTGAAATGTGCAGCAACTGCCATCACGAGCAAAAGGAAGATTAAAACCGTCGATGCGACGACGAGCGGCATACTGGACACGAAGATCTGTTGGGCACTCGCTACGCGACCGGGCACGTATGAGGTGCCAAGTGTACCCGAGACGTACACTATAACATCTAGAATCATGCAACTGCAAATCTGAAGCAACGAGGACATGCTTACGCTTCATCGCGGCTGTCACCATCTGTGTATAGCCTTGTGTAAGCTGGTCCGGTGAGAGAGGCTGGAGAACCATGGACGTATTCTCATAGGCCAGGCCAGATGGGATGCCATCCATCTGGTCACTTCCGAACATAAAATCCGCCTGTGTGTCGGAGCCGAGGCCAGACCACGCAGAGGACGCCGGGCCCGAATCGTCCGACAGTGCGGACAGCGAATACGCGACGAGTAACGACGTCTGCGTCCAATCGAGATTACCTTGTCTGGGGAAGGGCGATGCGCCGTCGGCGATTGGCTGGACCTCCAGTGTCATTGACGCCCCTGTACGAATCTCTCGTGTTTCAATGGTGATGTTCGGTTTACAAACCAGGAAACCGAGTTCATAGTCTGTATCGATGGAGCTAAAACCCATTGATGGCACATCCGTGAAGTCGACGAAAAGGGAGATGATGTTGATGGACTCTGCTGTGCAACTTGTAGAGGTACACTGGATGACTGATATGACCATAGCACCATCTGTCGGCAAGTTGCCAGTTGTATAGTTGAAAACGGTGACCGTGGGGTCATGTACATTGATGCTGGTCACGAAGGATGAATCATACACCGCTGTTTCATGCGAATAGT
Source organism: Xerocomellus dryophilus (assembly GCA_038089495.1). Classification (NCBI taxonomy): domain Eukaryota; kingdom Fungi; phylum Basidiomycota; class Agaricomycetes; order Boletales; family Boletaceae; genus Xerocomellus; species Xerocomellus dryophilus. Next base: position 24,610 of record JBBPKY010000054.1, read on the forward strand.
AATATCAATACCAAGTACTTCAAACACACGAAAAATGAGTCTACACGCACGGAAGTAGGAACTTGGCACCGATACTTGGAGATTGAGGTCTTCTAGGTGCACAGATACCGCAGTACTAGGGACCTGGGTACTATTCATGGTGAAATTGAACGAAGCCGCAGTGAGATTCTCCGGATTGGCCCATGTGCAATAGGGATTGAAGCCAATCACATCTGTCAACCACCGTGCGCTCACCGTGGAGTTCAGCATCGGGGACGTAGGAACGACAAACCCAGAGTATAATCCCTGAGAGTCGTTCAAAACTGAAAACCAATAGGAAAGACCGATTTCTTGCTCAGCCCAAACGACCGCTGCGGCATATCCGGGTGCGGGCGAGAATGATGAAGGCGATAGGGTCTGCGTTGCTGCTACTGGCCTGAAGCATCGGTAAGGCTGAGTACGCACAAAAAATTCTGCAAGCTTACTGGTACAAGGAGAGTGGAGGAATAGCGCCGACAGAGAATGCCATGACGGGGCCATCTATAAGGACAGTCTGAATACTCACTAGACATTAAGTTTGGGGTCAGCAATAATCGCAGAACTAGATTTTACTCACGCGCCGCGGGCGCTAGGGTGGAGACTGCCCAAACAGCCAGCGCTGCGATGGAGGCCATGGCGTAGTAAAACGAACAATGCCGATTTACAACAACCATGATCGATTCAATGACGCCGTAGGATGAGTTGGAAATCCCATTGACTGTAGTCAGTTCAACGCCGCGACTGTTTTTTTGAGCAGAAAGCAGACGGAAAAATTCTTCAGACTAAAACTAATTAATATTTTGTACGCCCCCGGGCCCCAAGCGAACACGGGCCCACCTTAAGTTCGCATAGAAGCCCTTTCAGCGGGAGTAAGGCAATACTGATAATAATGATGTTGATACTAGTTATCCCAGCTCCAAGGTTGGCTGGTCACCGGGAAAGTTAATGTTAGTCGAAGCTATAGGAGTCAAGCGCTGCTTACTTAGGAATTGTGTCGATGTATTGGCGGAAAGTCCGGGCACGTTGGCTGGCACCACCCGATAGTGAACCACGTAACAAAAAATAAGGTACGCAACACTAATGGCGGGGACGAAGGCCACCAGTGCCCACTGTAGTGCGGAAATGAGCAAGGATCCACGAACACCCCGAGGACTTTCGCGAGAAGATGATGGGGGGATGCTAGATGTTGGAGTCTGCTCAACGTCCTTGTCAGGACTGTTCTTGCCCGGAGAAGGCTTAGAAGGATCCTCCACGGCATCAGGTATCGCGGGAGGTGAACCACTGTGGTCCGATTCACGGTTGTGGTTGTGAATCATCTCTATGTTCGACATCTAGCACAACTCGAAACCAAGGAGCTTGGTGGGAGAAGAAACTGAGGGCACGTCTATTTGGAGAAGCTCTAAGAAGCTCCGCTTTGACTGCGCTGTGATACCAAACCTGTGGTCGAAGGCGAAATGGGTGTTGGCAACAGCAAGCCAACGCAGGATACGGTCGTGGACATCAGTGCCAAGATTTGATCGGGTTCAAGTTGGCGCAGCGTCTATTAAAGGGGGATCAAAAATCATGGTTTTTTTATTGAACCCCGAGCCAAACAGGTTGACAGCCTGGGTGTTCCTCAGCACGAAGGTGTTCAGGTGATATAATACCAACAGATCCGACCGTACTAGATTACCTGGAGTACTTTATGACGTTTCCGCTTGGTGATCTTTCCTCCAATCAGAGCTCTCGAAAGTCGATAAAAGGCAATTAAGGGTCCTATGAAAAAGTTTTTTCTCGACAACTGGTCAGGAGGAGCAACATCAATGATTCTGATGAGCACTTTCCGGTCAATATGACCAACTTGAACCTCCGTCCAGACTGCACTTGTCAAACTTTCAAGCAGACACATCGGAAATATGACGTTGGTGGCGTCACGCTGTACTAATCTTGTAGCGCCCGCCACGGTGGCCGCGGTAGACGGGAACAATTTACAAGAACCGGCACGGCGGAGGTGGAGTAAACGTAAGATTTGCTGTATCTGGCTTGGCGGGCAATGGTGGCAGGACGCCCCTGGCAAGGCACCGAGATCACGTGCATATGATCTCTTATGCTCGATGCAACGCCATCAAGTTGCCATCAAGGTTACATGTCCAACTACAGACTTGATTGTGCCGTGACGACAGGTCCATTCCTGTGAACACTCCGCCGCCGATATACGTCCGAGCCTTCTTGTCCTGTAATAGGTGACAGTTCGGACGAGTGCGCTAAGTTTTCCTTGGAATTTCCATGCACGGCAGCGATGGATTAAGGGTGTTCCCGATGCACCGGCGAGAACTCTGATGTGAACGTATTGATGCTTGGTGCGTGTTTCCAGTGATCTCGTTGATGACTACTTCAGGACGGGAGTCGCTCCTTTGCTTCGCCTGACCTGAGATCATGTTACCGCTGTCTGTTATCTTATTATTGCTCACTTTCGCCCGAGCTGATCCTAGTAAGCCAAGAATACCTTGCGAACATCATTATGCGGAGCTTCACTGATCTCGTCTCAAACAGCATGGGTCAGCCTCCCCGTAAATGTTCCTGCGAACATGACAGACACAATCTTTAACAACCCGCTTGTTCCAACATTATATGGGACACCACCTCAACTGATCAACACCACTATCGACCTCAACACTGACAAGGTTGTGGTCTATTCAAGTAGCTGCGTTTTATGCAGTGGGAACACATCCTTTGACCCCACCCTGTCCACCACCTTCCAGGTAGTTTTCCTACATATCAACTATCACTATCGTTCAACGCTCCACAATATTGGACAGGCGCTGAATTATCCATGGCTGTACAATCAGGACGACTATTTTGGAAATATGAGCAGTGACGCGATGAGCTTTGGTGATATCCTGTCATTACCGCAGACCAAGTTCGGTTCGATATTCCTCTGGTCTTTCTCACTGTAGCTGATTCTCTGATGGCTGACATAATGTACCAGGTCTCATTGAAACAGGCGGTGATAGCGACCTCAACTACCTTCTGTACAATGGACGCCTGGGTATCTTCCCTGATCCCGTCAACGCGACCGCTGCGTCTGAGCATTTTTTATCTCAATTATATGCAAGCAACCAGCTTCTCAATCCAGTGATCGGAATGAGGCTTGACCCGTCCAATCCCAAGATCACAATCGGAGCATTGGACGAAAATGATTATCAAGGAATTCTGAATTGGGTGCCAATTATCACACCGAATACCTCGTGGACTTTCCGAAATTTATTCACCTTCGACGGACTGAAGGGTTACAATGGCAGTTTCTTGCCGAATAGCTCTGCTACATACGCAACTGTAGATTCAGGTACGTCTGTAGGCTGAAATCAACCGTTTATTTACTAACAAGATACCATTGACCTCTTCAACAGTTTTTGTCGGTGTCACTATGCCTGACATCACTACCTACCTTACTGATGCGGGGTACGCTGGTCCGATCAACTATACCATCGAGCCGGACAACGGGCTTGCTGCATACGTCTGCAACTCGTCTGAGTACACACCCTATGTGGCTCTTACTGCAACTATCAACGGTGTGGATTATCCCATGGACTCCACGGGAAACCTATTACGTGAGTTGTCTCCGCTCACGGTGGCGGGTACCTGTGCTGTTGGACTAGTCGATTGGGATATGTCAGAGCCTCATATCAACTTGGGATTGCCGTTTCTGAGGAGTGTTTACTTGTGAGTAGACCGATTCAATTATATTCTAGCCCGAACATGACTGCTCATCACGTCGTCGTCCAATTATGTAGGGCGTACCGCTTCCCCACGGACTCGTGTCCTGGGTTCTATGGCTTCGCGTTCCCGTCGGGAAACGTCAATCGCACTTCGTCACAGATCGCACAGACGCCTACATCGACACCCACGCAGAGTTCTCAGTGCCTCGTGTTTGCTAGTCCCACGGCAACGCCCCCGCCGAGCTTCGAGACGGTGCAACAAATGCAGATGTCAACTCAAAAGTATCAGGTGTGGGGAGAGCAGACGATGGTGAGCTTGTTCGGAGCGGAAGGTTTGGGAAGTGTTTGGGAGTGGAACCTGACTTCCAGTTGGATTTAATGTTTTTGTTTCTTCTCGGTTTGAATTGTTCTGAATGTTTCCCAGTCGTTCTGAGGGCAGGGAGTCGTGATGGAGGCTAGGGAGGGACGCGACGTGCCGCGGGGCTTCGCCCGACGAGGTTAGCCGGAAACAAATACTGTGGTACTGTAATTGCAAAACTCGAGTTTCACCACAACATTACTCTTTTCCAGACACACCAATCACCTGTTCCCGCGCGAGGAGTCCAGTGTGATCTTTACCGACTGTCGGCAGTATGGGATCACGCTGACGTGTGCACATTATGCACCGAGTCAAGTGGCGTTGTCACTGGTACTGTGTCGGAGGTATCTGGGAGAAATATCAGAGGAGTGGGCGTATCGCAAACGGGAGCCCATGTTTTTCAAAGGGCCGGATTAATTTGAGAGGTGTTGGGGATCTGACAGTATATTTCCGTTTATGCCGCTCGGTGTCATATCCCGCCAAGGGAAAGGAGGTGGCTGATGCTGGAGATGGTGGCCGGGGCGTCGAACTTTGGTGCATTGGACGGTTTCTGCATCGGTGTGAGGCGGTGAGGCGACAGATGAACGCGGTTCGTGGAGATGTAGGGTATCAGTGCAGAGTCGCAGCGCAGAGGGAGGCAGCAGAGACCCGGCGCAGAATGGAAGAACACGGGGTGAAGAGTCGGTGCTTGTGCAAGCGTTGGGACCGGTCGTTACTACGCAGGTCGGATCGAGTGTGGGAGACGTGCGTAGGTGGGGTGGACCAAGCAGGCAGAGCTGATGCGCCTCGTATAGATGAGCGAGATTAGCCCAATGGCGTACCCGTTACCAGCGAGTCATGCGCATCGAGGGGGGTACACACCAATCGACGGAGGGCTGCCAGTAGACTTCCTGGGCTGTGCGCAACCACGACTATGCATCCAAAGTTGGCGGGCGCATTTGCGGACGAGGCTAGCAGAGTTGTATTTGGCGCATAGACGACAAGTGTGCAATTCGAGTTTTTTACGCATTAGTATACGACGGGCGCGTGTGTTTGATTCCGCGGAAGTCCTGTGAAATCAAGGGAGTAGACAAGCGGTATTTGAGAGAATACAAGCAAGTGGCGTTGTCAAAATTGGGAAGCTCAATTGGGCAAGAGGTTCACTCCGACGCTGTCCCCGAGATGCCATACTTACTGTTTCAGCGCTCCGTCAGCCCCGTAGTCAAGCTGCCGCCGCAAAACATCGGAGCAACAGTGATGGCAAGTCCGCAACGTAAAATTCAAGCGATTTTCGGCGCTCTTGTACATCCGTTTGGATAGCCAGCCATTGACGTTGAAAATGTTGATACACATACCACATCACCGGGCAACGACAACCTACACAAAGAAAAGCCAGCGATGAAAAACCCTTTTACACAACATCAAATGCCGCGCTCTCCCAACCCACATGCTCCTTTTCCTCAGCCACCTTGTGCCGCACACTCTCCTTGAACGTCTGCACCCGCTTCGTACCTTCCTGGCCCACCTCCTTGACGCGCTCCGCGACCTTTCTTTCGAGAGGAACAGCGGGCACCTCCATACCGGGGATCCTCTCCGTCAACGGCTCGGAACTATACCCGAGCGGACCATGCTTCGTGCCAGGAAGAATCTGAGGCTCAGCTCCCAAGGCAATGGTGGGTTCACCCTCGCGCCCTTCTTTGATGACGCCGGTACTAGTTGCCTTCCACCCAGTCAACACGCCACCGTCGAGCTTCCTGAGGTGACCAATTTCGCTCCAGATCGCGGCAGTAAACGATGCAGCGGCGCCAAGACCAGTGTCTGCAAACACTTCCGAACGTTTCGAAATATCAAAAGCGATGGGATCTGTAAAGTCGAACACGCCCCTGATGTGCTCCTCGAGCGTTCGCTCGATGGCGTCTCGGAAGCGATACACGAGCACCGGCTTGAATACGGATGCGATGATAGGGTGGTTGGACTCCTTGATGTCGAACTTGATGTCCTCGGCCAACGTAACGTCCGCACGCTCAATCTTGAAGAATCGCTTGCATTGCTCGCGTTCAGTTAGACCCTGTTCCGTATTTGGGATTAACCTGAACTTGAAGTCTATATCGAGACCCTGAGTGGGAAGCTTGAACTGCATGATGCCAGTAAAGTCACTCGGTCCGACGGTGGACGCTTTGTCCTTGTAGAAGAAGGAGACATCTTTGAGGGAGAGCTGCACGGCTTGGAGACGGATGTGGGTGAGAGTCCCGAATGCGGTCTTCGTCGAAGCACGACTCTCGCCAGGCGCCGTGATTTCGATGTCCGTGATGTTACGCATGTATGCATGACCCGGAAGAAGGTTGAGGGAGGATATGTCAAGGTTCTCGAGCACGAATTCGACCTCGCGGTCGACATACTCGGTCCTGTAACCTGTCAGGCTACACGATCCTTTCGTTGCCATGCAACCTACCTAGGTATGGGGATGTTCTTCAACACTCCGAGGATGCGTTGCGTGTATACGTTGAACAAATCTTGCCAGAACCAAGAGGCTTGGTTCAATGCAAATTGCAAGCTAAGCTCCCCGCCGGCAACAACGTTCTCCATATCCCGAGTAAACCGGACGTGCGCCTCCTTGGCGCGGCGCAGGTCAGCATCATTGGCGATTGCCTGGCGGAACTCGCGAAGCTCGCGACGGAAGACCTCAAGATCTGCCTTCCACTTCTTGGCGACATCTGAATTGCTGTCGAGGAGTTCCTTCCAACGATGCTCAAGCTGCTCGCGTTTCGCTTGTGCTTCCTGGCTACGGGCATAGCCTGGAACTTCGAGACCGCTGCGCACATGCGTAATGAAATCATCGAACCACGCCTTGAGATCCTTATCCTGCTTGATGTCGAGAGCGCAGACCCGAAGTTTGGCACACAAGTCATCGAGAGATCTTCCGCCCGCGAGTCGTTCACATAGCGTACCAATATTGATGAGGGCATGATGCACATGCTTTCCTTCGGTGGGGTCATCAATGAAGGTGCTGAGCGACGTAGCCTCGTCAGCGGTAGCGGCCGTGTCGAGCGTCTGGTTCAGCCACTTGGAGGCGATATTAAAGATGGTAGATAAGGCGCGCTTGTATTCCTCATCGCTCTGGGCACGATCACAAACCTGTCGCCAGCGTTAAGACTGACAGAAACACAGTGGTTTATCCTACCTGGTAGAAAGCTTCGGTTAGCCGTGAGCGTGTCCTCGAAGCCTTCTCCTCCGTGGTGATCTTGACGGACTGACCGACCCCAATGGCCTTCGAACCGACCTCTTTGACCGTTTCCATACTCTTCTCGAACTTGACTTTGGGATCTGCCTCCTCGCGCTCCTCTTCGGGTGTCTTATATTTCCGCCCGAGGGGATCTCTTTCACCCTGCTGGACCTCACTCTCAGACTGTCTGAGGCTCTCCTTGGTGTGAGCAGCCTGAGCCTCGAGCGCCTCTGCGAAATCAGCCAAGGCGAGCCGCATAAAGGAAGTAAAGTCGCCGAGGAGGTGGCTTCCCTCGCCACTGATATTTGCCCAGAGGGTCTTGAGAAGACTCTTCAGAGCGGCACGGAGGGCGTTCATATCGGCAGATGCCTCTCTGACATCGATGGCTTCGATGTGAGCCGCAGACAAGTCGCCCTCGGACAGATGCCAGAGGGTGTCTTGGACCAAATTATCATCTACGAGGGAGGGTCAACGAGACAGGGGGGAACGAAAAGAGGAGATGCACAATTTTTCTTGGTGCCCAACTGCCTGTATGCGGCGAGCACGTCGCCGAGGCCGCGGGCGATGGCTCTACCCGGTTCGGTGAGATTGTCGAGCTCGGGTAAGTCGGATGGGATGATGTCGCGGAGAACCCAGTCGATGATAGCATTGAGCTGGGGTTGACTGGGGAGCTTTCCAGCGTCGAGAGCAGCGATAACAGAAGATGTCCTGTCCATGTTTGAGTGAGAGGAAACCCCTGTGCGAGGAGTCAGCTTAAGTAGAGGCGCCCGGGCACATCGTCATCGTCGTCATTCTGGATAGGAGAGCCTTCCGAATTTGGAAGCGGATATGACGCGCATCACGTGGCAAACAAAGAGTGGCCGATTAAAAGGGGTCATTAACAGGCGCATATATGTACATGGCCGAAACATGGTCTAAGGAATACAGCAGCGAATAAAAACAGTGGCTCTGTACAAAAAAAGTCAGCGGGTGGTCGTCGTCAGAAGGGGAGGACTGCACCAATCGCTCTCCTCGCCGGACACTTCTGCATCGTTCGACTTGGGTGGTGGCTTCTTGGTTGCCTTGGTTGCCGGCTGGTCCTTGTTGGCTTTGGGTTTTCTAGACTTTGGCTCCTTGCCGCGATTGGGGTTCTCTGGAGCATCTCTCCACAACTTACCGATCTGGCGTGAACGTGAGACAGAGAGGTGGGTGGGTGTATGCGCACATACCTCGACCATGGCCTCCTTGATCGGTGCGCCGGGATTGTTCTCCTTCCAGTCTTTCATCTTGGCCTGTACAAAGAGATTGTATGCTGAGGGGGCACGCTTTGGCTTGTCCTCTTTGTCTACAAGTTTGTCCAGCCTGGTGCATGTCGGAGGCACTGCATGCACGAACCTTGTTTGGAGGTCTTGGCATTGGCACGTTTGGTGGCTGTCTTGGTGGACGTGACTGGCAACGTGTGAGGCTAGCTCCGGCAGCTGCAGGACGAGAACAGACCTGTCGTGGTCTTGGCCATGGTGGGGTTGAGTGGAGAGACGCGCGCGCTGCAACTTGGTGTTTATGGGTCGCGTCTGGGTCACGTGCTGTGGTCAGTGCGCGACGCAATTGGGAAATGCCGAAGCATGCAGCCGAGCGCTATTTCAACTGGCGCCATGGTTATTTTGGTTCATTCTCCCATCAATCCGCAGCATCGCCGAGTCTAAATTCATCACTATATAATGTCCCCTTCCGCTCTTTCCGCACTACTGGCTGTCGCCGCCGTCTCTGTCGTACTTGCTCAGCCCGATCCCGCTGACCCCACTCCCCTCTACGACAAGCACTATGATTATCCCAACGGAATCGTCAGTCCCTCCTCCATCCCGCCCTCATTTCTACTCATTCGTCCACTAGCCTTATCAAGTCGACTACAACACCGCCGCCATCCGTGGCCCCCAGGTCGGGTACAACATCTGCAACTCCACAACCGAGAACCAGGATTCCATGTGCCAGACGTCTTTTGGAAACCACATAGATGGTACATCCACGTCTGTAACACTTTGCCACCTCACTGACTGCCATTGAGATTTCTGCCTATGGGCTCCCCCCAAGCCGAATTCAACCATCGGCGACACTGAAGGCCAGGAAGTTGCCTGGTGCTGCAAGGCTGGCCACGGCACCCGTCTCATTCCCGCTGGTGCTCTTCAAGGCGTCCAGGTCGTCAAGACACCAGACTATGTCCAGATTGCAGGTTTCATCGACCAGACCCAGGTCAACATGGCTATTGATGACTATGGAGGAGAACTCGACCCGCACGGTGCTGACCTGGTCGGTGCATTTTATTACTCCTTGAAAAATTTCTAATGTATCATTTAGCGTGGTAATCCCCTTGGCGGTCTCATGTACTCGAACGCATTTACTGGCAACAACGACAGCTATGGACAGGTTTACGACTGGACAAAGTGCGTCCTCCCTTTATTGCCAGTTTAGGCACATCCTAACCCATGTTAGCTTCATGGGTGGCCATACTTTCTGTCTGAAATTGTGCGATCCCAAGGGCAAGAACCCCGGAGGATATTGCCAGAACATCTACGATCGTCTTGGGTGTGCGTACAATGCACCGAACAACGCCAAGAATGGCACATTCGAGGTCTGTGATGGTGAAGACATGACCCCCCCTGGTCTCTATACCGATTCGACTGGTGCGACCCAGACCTACTTCCAGCCTCCCGAGTCCTTGGGCCCCATCACGAGTGTTCCATACACTCCCGTCGTGCCTGCCTCTTCCAACTGTGTCACATACCACTCCACCGACCTCTACCCCGCCCTGCCTACTCCTACCGGTGGTGCAGCAACCACTGGCAAGTCGACCGGTGTTACGCAGTCGGCATCTGCTGGTGCTGCTGCGCCAACGACCAATGGTGCATCGGCCATCGGCATGTCGTCTGTTGCTACCATCGCCGGTGTTGTGTTTGCAATGGTCTTCCTGTCCTGATTCCTACCAGCGGGTGCTTGGTGTGAGGATATTTTTACATGGACGAGCCTTCCTTTACGTTACATTCCTTGACCCAAGTACATTTGTGAATTTTAGACAACACGGACATTTGACAATCGGAGCCTGGGATGATCCCAATTGTGACTTGGCGTGGGAGTGATGATAGATTTCCTTTGCGCTAGGGATTATGCCAGCCGTGCTCGCCCTAATCCCTGTTCGTTATTTCCGGCTCACCGCTTGCCGAACTCATCCCCTAGGGGCTGCGCGTTGCTCTTGCTGTGCCACCCCCCAGTCCCACCTCTTCCTCCACTCCTTCCATGATCCCTCCTGTACCCAAAAGGGCCCAGAAGATCGGCCGTGCACTCAAAACCGCTGCCCGCTTCCCAGCGCGCGTCTCAGGCGGTCGCGGAAGCGGAAGAAGCACGTTCTCACCTGCCCCGGGCGAACACCCGGTGGTCCTTCTCCGTCTACAGGTTCTCAGCTGCAGCGATCTCTGCTCCCGCAGCAAACATAGCTCCTGCGATCCGTAAGCCATGCTCCTTCCTCCACACAGTAGGGTCTCATTCTTTCCCAGCTTCGTCGTGGTTTCCTTGTTGAATACGAGGCACCATACTCCCGTCATCAAGCGCAATGCAAACCCGGAGTTTACGTCGAAAGATGCCACGTTCGATTTTCCCATCTATCTTTCCCTCGCCGATCGGCTCGGTACGATTGAAATTGTCGTCTGGGCCAAGGACAGCATGCTCAGAAAGGAGTACCTCGGCGAGGTCGCACTGCCGTTGGAAGATTGGTTCAGGGAAGGAAACGCCTTTGGTTTCAATGACGATCAGAACAAGGTGCATTCGATCGTACATCAAGCATCGCCTCCGCTCACGTTCTTCCCTCATCGCAGCCGTCATCCTTATCGCTCGTATCCACCCGAGCGACGACACTCGCCTCAGGCTCGGTCCAAATCAAACTCGGGTTTGTCACACCCCCGAATACCCATTCACTGATGGGCTTTGATGCCGTCTTTCGTGAGCTCACCAAACGCTCCCGTCCGAGTCTCGTGTCTGCACCGCCAGTAAGTCTCTTTCGGCCCCTCTTGGAAACAGTCCTGAATAGGACATCGTTCCAGACGGAAGGTATCGGCACCCTCCGTTCCCATCTCACCGGGCCCGCCTTTGAAGATGACGGTGGCATCAGCTCCGATGAAGACGACAATGACAATGACTCGGATGATGACGCTGACGACGACGATATCCCGGTCCCGCAACTGTCCCGTCTCTACATCCCCCCGCCCATGATCCACATCGATATAAGTCCCGGGCCGGTTCAGGGTAAGACTCCGGGTACCGTCCGCCCCTCTCCCGTCGTGGAATCGGCGGCACATACGCCCGTCACACCAACGCCATCCTCGACGCCCCGCAGTAAGCTGCCGAAATTGTTCATTCGCAGACCGCCATTGTCGACGCGCCCGTCTTACGAGGCGCCGACGCCTCACGCGCTGGATGCAACGATACCGTCGATTTTGGTCGCTCCACCACCCTCCACTGCGACGGGGAACGTGTCGCCTGTCCCGCCACCCTCTCCGATCCCTCCGCATTTTGGACATCGTCGGTCGGCGAGTGCAGGATCCATTCCGACAATGAGCACCACTGCCAGGCAACGGTTCAAGCGATCATGGGCGATGAATAAGAATGCCGATTACAACTTTTCTGCGGCGAACGATATCGTCGGGATAGTCATGCTGGAGATTCAAGGAGCGATGGATCTCCCGAGACTTAAAAACAGTAAGTGATGGTCGTTCACGTTGGGGTTGGGGTAGTTGACTGCTTCTGTTTGCGCTGTCCGTGTGAATGCTCCAGTGACCCGTACCGGCTGGGATATGGACCCGTTTGTCGTCGTCTCGTTCGGAAAAAAAGTGTTTCGTACGCGTGTCATTCGACATTCCCTTAACCCGACATGGGACGAGAAGCTTCTCTTTCACGTGCGACGTTACGAGACGTCGTTCAAGGTCCAGATGACAGTGCTCGATTGGGACAAGCTATCTTCGAACGACCACGTGGGCGATGCTCGATTCGACGTCTCGGAGCTTGTCAAAGATGCGCCACAGCCGGATCCAATGACTGGCTTGTACGACGAAGCTGATGATGGCAGTCATCCCATGAAGGAGTTTCATTTGCCATTGGTGACAGCTAAGGGGATGTCTTGGGAAGCGAAACACAATCCAGTGCTTCACCTCAGGTCTGCATTGTCCCTTTTTGAATGTCATCGGACCGAAACTTTTGTACTGAATCTTGTTGTTGCTCTGCAAGAGCCAGGTTTCAGCCGTACGCTGCGCTGCGCCAGAGGTTCTGGGCTCAATATCTTATGAAGTATGACACGGACGATACGCACGCACTCTCACACCTCGAGATCACGTCCATGCTAGATTCGCTTGGATCAACGCTCTCAGCGCAAACCATCGACATGTTCTTCCTCCGATATGGCAAGAAACCAGCAGAGGACGAGCTGACGATACCCGAAGCCATCATGTGTCTCGAAAACGAACTTTGCCGACCGCGAAGCGAAAGGAAGAGGTTAGACACGGAAGACAGCTTCACTGATAGCGGGTCCTCGCCCACGCCAGGTGATGAAGCTGACAGTCGTGGCCCGGGTAAGTTCTTTTTGGAGGGCTTGGATTTTTGTGGACCACCGTTGAGCGTCATGCTGACCGACGAATCGCCGACGGAGAATGCGTCGTATACGCATCCTGGGACACCTGAACCGTACTTGGCGGAGCCGAGTGAACGTCCGTTGGTACACGTGGCAGAGCCACTCTCGGCGTCTTCCACCACCCCATCGATCCTGCCATCGTCCCGCGGGTTTAGCTACGCGTCGTCCGATTCAGAGGAGGTTTCTTCTACTGGTGGTCTGTTCGGATTGTCCGCCAACGAAGTCCATCACTTTGAGCGGGTCATTAACGTCAAGAACTGCCCATTGTGTCACCGACCACGGCTCAACTCCAAGGCAGAGGTGGACATCATGACGCATCTGGCTATCTGCGCGAGCCAGGATTGGGCCAAGGTGGACCGGATCGTCGTGGGCACCTTTGTCACTCCCAGACAAGCGCAACGGAAGTGGTATACCAAGGTCATCACCAAGGTCTCTAGTGGGAACTACAAGCTTGGCGCGGTATGTGGATTTTCTCGCTTGATTCAAGCATGGGCTGGGTGTCGCTCATCGACATGTCGTTGCTAGAACTCGGCGAATATCATTGTACAAAATCGGCTAACGGGCCAACTGGAGGAAGAGAAAATGCCGGTGTACATCCGACTGGGTATTCGATTATTGTACAAGGTCTGTCCGTATGTCGGGTGAACCGTGATCGAGGGTGATGACGACTGATGCACGCTTGTGTTCCAGGGTGCGCGAGGCCGGATGGAAGGTGCGCGGGGTGAGTGGCTTATTCACTTCTGTTGTCGTGTGTTGAAGTCTGTTTGCGGCCTGTAGCGCGCCGGCTACTCAAGTCGTTATCGATCAAGCAAGGAATCAAATACGATTCGCCAGAATCGACTCGAAATATTCAGGCGTTTATTGATTTTTACAATCTCAAGGAAGATGAGTTTCTAGATCCTGTGGACTCGTTCCGTGCGTGATGCTTTCTTTCTTGATTGAGCGATGTGTGACGAGGATGGATGGTTAGAAACGTTCAATGAATTCTTTTATCGGTGAGTATGCGTATCGGCTCCCTTCCTGTTTCCCAAAGATTGATGTTTCGTCCCTTGCGAAATGACAGAAAACTTAAACCTGACGCCCGACCGATCGACTCACCTGACGACCCCACGCTCCTTGTCAGCGCCGCCGACTGTCGTCTCATGGTATTTGAGACTGTCTCGGAAGCCACACGTCTCTGGATTAAAGGACGCGATTTTACGGTTGGACGCTTGCTCGGGGACACATTTCGTGAGGAAACGGAACGCTATGTCGGTGGTGCGTTGGCAATTTTCCGACTGGCGCCGCAGGATTATCATCGGTTCCATATGCCGGTGGATGGCGTGATTGGAAAGATAATGGATATTCCAGGGGAGTACTATACGGTCAATGTGGGTATCCTGTTTCGGTGGCAGTGTTGGTGTCGGTGTGGACTGATGATGTGATGAACAGCCTCAGGCGATTCGGAGTGCCTTGGACGTGTATGGGGAGAACGCGCGCAAGATCGTGCCGATCGAGAGTGCGCAGTTTGGACGCGTCATGGCGGTCTGCATCGGTGCGATGATGGTGGGGAGCATTCACACGACGGTGCACGAAGGGCAACATGTCACGCGTGGCCAAGAACTAGGGTATTTCGCATTCGGTGGGTGTCTGATCTTGGTCGGCGTGGTTGGTTGAGGGTGTTGACATGGCTATCGTAGGTGGATCGACGATCGTGGTGTTGTTCGAAAGGGGGGCGGTGGAGTGGGATGAGGACTTGGTGGTGAACGGACGTGCTGCCCTCGAGACGCTCGTGCGTGTGGGCATGGGGATTGGGCGGTGTCGGAGGGTAGCGGGTATGACGACGAATGGTGCGCAGGTTCATAAGCCATGACAGTGACGTCGGGACGTCCGACGGATCGCAACCCCTGTTTTATTTCTCTCCTTTGCTACGACTAGAATGGATATTACACTCTATAATACAGTCGAATAGTCACTACAATATCATATGACAACACTTTGGGCTGTGACAACACTGCCATTACAAGAAATAGGAGGCTGTGCTGGGCGGGGCGATAAATAGCGAGCATCTGCCGTTGGACTGCGCAACCATACAGAGACACTTCTTATCGCTGCAATCAGCTCGGACTAACCCACATCTCACTTCATCATCACTCTCTACAAGACGACATGTCTGATTATTTAGGCAACCCGGTTAGCGTCTCATCAGCTCTCCTTTTGATCTCGCCTGAAACCCTTGCCCCAGTACGAACAGCGCAGGGAACGACTCGAAGAACGCCGTGGAGCCCGCCACGACCGCAGAGGCTACCAGGATGACTATGACGACCATGGTAACCACGGGTCGCACCACCGCGGTCAGCGCCCCTACGACGACGACGACGGTCCGCGCCGTCCCCAGGGCCAAGGTCGCGACTACGGCCCACCCTCTGGCCCCCCGCCTTCTGCGTTTGGGTCCCTGGGTGGCCTCGATCGTGGCGATTTCGCATCGGATGAGGACATCGCTCGGATGGTCTCTACTGGCGAATTCGACGAGAGGCATGAGCCCAGACGCCAGGGGCAGGGGCGCGGATATGGTAGCCCCCAGAGTGGACATGGTAGACCCCAAGGTGGAGAACGCAGGGACGCGTATGACCGGTACGATGCGCCGACTGGGTGAGGTGTCGATGATCGTCATTTTCCTTTTTTTTCTTACCCGTTGCTTCCTTCTTAGTTCGCCTCCGGGCCAGGGCCAGGGATACGGACAGCGCGCGAACGAGCATGGGCGCTACGATGCGCCGGCGGCGTACGTGCATCGATGGGATCGTGTATCTCGGCGTTCACTGATGTGTTTGTCTGTGTAGACCTCCGCCTGGCCAGGGCTACAAAGACCGTGCGAACGAGTATGGTCGTTACGATACCCCATCGGGGTATGTGCATCGATGGGATCGCGTATCTTGGTGCTCACTAATGTGTTTATCTATGTAGACCTCCGCCTGGCCAGTACGGAGACCGTGCGAACGAGCATGGACGCTACGATACGCCGTCGGGGTACGTGCATTGATGGGATCGTTTATCTTGGGGCTCACTGATGTGTTTATCTGTGTAGACCTCCGTCTAGCCAGGGGTACGGAGACCGTGCGAGCGAGCACGGACGCTACGATGCGCCGTCGGGGTACGTACATCGATGGGACCGTATCTGTCGGTACCTTCTGATGCGCTCATTCGTGTAGAGCCCCGCCAGGCCGAGGTTATCAGAGCCAACAGTCCTATCAACAAGGTTATGGCTCTGGCGGCACGAATACGCCCGATTACGGCGGAGGACGCGACCGCCCGAACCAGTATGAGCCACCGCAAACACAGGGCCGCACTCAGTACGAGTCACCGCAGGGACCTCCCTCTGGCCAGGGCAGAGGCCAGGGCAATGCGCCTGCTGGCGGATTCATGACCTCTCGTGATGGAGAGGATAAGTATGGTGGGCCGACCAACGATCGTAGTGAACCCTCGCGCCGAGGCGAAGCTGCCAGTTACTACCAGCAGGATGCGCCTGGTAAGACGCGCCTCGTAGCTGCATGTATGTGGTCTGATCGTTGCATCTAGGCCAAGGTGACCGCTATGCGCGTTTGGCAGGTATAGCGCAAGAGCATGGAGAGGACCCTGAGCTGTACCGCCGCGCTACGCAGGGCTTGCAGGAGAAGATTCAGGCACAGGCACAGTCCCGCCCTCAGAGGAGGGGTGATGAGGACGACGGTTACAAGGCGCACGCCGATGCGCATCGGAAAGCATACGAGTGAGTGGCGGGGCGAACGAAGCGAAGACGTGTTGGATTGCTCACATGATTGCTTTAATGACAGGGAAGACGACGATGGGCCGATGGATGCTGACACGATCGGGGCGGCAGCGGCGATGGAAGCGTTTAAGCAGACTACGACTGGTTCTTCAAAGGCACCTGCAGGTGGATTCCAGGCAAGCAAGAGTGGGGGCCCTTCATCGAAGCAGGGACGGGATTCTGAAGAGGAAGAGGGAGAGACGGCGTCGCGTGCGGGTGCCTCTGGCGGGCTGCAAGACAAAATGGTGCGCGGTGGTGATGAGCTGGTGGCTAGCGTCGCTGATGGAAACGTAGATGGCGCTTGCCATGTCCCAAGCGGGCAAGTTGTTCGACAAGAAGAATGCGGGATCGAGTGGGGACAAGTCGCAGGACAAGGCACAAGGTGAGTGCTGTTTGCACGGTGCGAGTGTGTTGTTGATGTGATGCGCAGCGATGCAATCGGCCGCTGCGACTGCGATGCAGCTGTTTGGACAGTACCAGACCAAAGGAAAGCTCGACTCGGGCGACATGTCAAAGGTTATGGGGCTTGCCAAGTTGTTGTTGTAAAGAATCTTTGACTCGGCAATTACATCTTTGTGATGACTGTGTGAATGTTGCTACGGTGCCTATAAATAAGGAACGCAGACGGCGCAGCAAGTCCACCTTTTTTTTCCTCCCCACCGCGTTCTTTGAGACATGTCTCGCTCCGCTCTTTCCGCTGTCATCGCCCTCGCCCTCGCCTCACGGTCAGCGTTCGCCCAGGTCGACCCCGCCGACCCCACTCCCCTCACCGCCAAGACCTACGCGTATCCGTCTGGCATCGCGAGTGTCCTTCGCTGTCTCGGCTGACCTCTAACCCTGACCTTCCTTCGATGGCAGCCTTACCAAGTAGACCCCGTCACCAGCGCCATCCGTGGTCCTCAGACCGGCTACAACATTTGCAACTCAACGACCCAGAACCAGGAGTCAGAATGCCAGACCTCGATGGCCAACAACATTGATAGTACGTTCGTCGTTGCATTCCGATCTTCTTTTTCTCATCCATCCACTCGAAAGACTTCTGCATCTGGGCCCCTCCCGAGCCCAACTCCACTATTGGTGACACGGAAGCCATTGAAGTCGCCTGGTGCTCCAAGACTGGCTACGGCACTCGTCTCATCCCCGATGGTGCCCTCTATGGTGTCCAGATGCTTGTTACCAGCAAATATATTCAGTGGGCCGGTTTCATCAACCAGGTTGAGGTCAACCTGGCCTTTGATGACTATGGAGGAGAACTCGACCCTCATGGCGCTGACTTGGTTTGTCCTCGCGCCCGCCATATTTAATTCCGTTCTCACTTCCTGCCCAGCGTGGGAACCCTCTCGGTGGCCTTATGTACTCAAATGCCTTCCCCGAGATCGGCGCCAACAACGACACCTATACGCAGATCATAGACTGGAACAGGCAAGTGCTTGCGTCGCTCTTGTATCTACTCCCCTTGACTGGCATCGCAGCTTCATTGGTGGAGGCACGTTCTGTCTCACCATCTGTGATCCGTCCAGTTCTGCAGACGATCAGGCCGCCTACTGTCAGAACATTTACGACCGCATGGGTTGCACTTATAACATGCCCAACAACGCCCAGAACGGTACTTTTGAAGTTTGTGACTCGGATCTCAAGACCCCCGTCGGGGTTTACACTACCGATGGCGTTACCATGACCTATACCCAGCCTTACTCTGGCGATGTTATTCCTCCGTACACTCCGGTCATCCCCTCGTCTTCCAACTGTGTCACGTACCAGTCTGCTGCTCTCTACACCGGCCTTCCCACGGGCACCACTACTCCTTCGACTGCTTCCAGTACGGGCACAGCTACTGGCGCTTCTTCTGCAGGTGTACCCACTGCGACCTCGAACGGAGCTTCCGCGCTTGGTATCTCCTCCGTCGCTGGCATTCTCGGCACGCTCTTCGCCGTCGCCTTCCTCTCGTAGAACATTGACGCATTGCTACATCTTGTCGTGAAATGATGCACACGAACATGACTGTTTGTGTTGCTAGATTTCACGGAAATTTACCACGGACCTTGTTTTCAGCCATGTTTCGTTGTGCATGTGTGTTGAACACTGGCACTAGCCTGTCTCTTAAGTAAATACCCTGACGCATCGTACAATTACCCTACAATTGTTTTAAATGCATGTTTTATATGTAGGGTTGGATCGTTTGTCATTGCTTGCCTTTCGAGTGTGGATCAGGTCTACAACGCTCGCACGTACTTGTCGAACATGCTTCAATTAGTACGTGTTCAGGCCCAACGCTCAGTTCATCTAGGCCAACTGGGGCACGCAAGAATTTCAAAAAGGTTCAGGTGGTATTATTACCACTAGCCTCGTCAGCAAACTAGTGGTCTCCGCTTTATACAGCCGCACCCTTTGTCAATGTATGCATACCATTGACAGTCGCTGTTCTGACTTGAACCCTGCAATTTGCTGGCTTGGGAAATGCCGACGTGGTCAGTGGAAACCTCGCTTTGGGGACCATGGCGGTGAATTACGCATGGAAGAAACCTTGGGAGCGAGGTAACAACCATCCAACGACTGCCACTGCACGAGCTGCTCTCGAGTATGAGCGTTCGTTCGGTATCATCGCCGTTATATCCACGATTCTGTCCCCCTTTATCTCCCACAGCCGGGGTGCTGCCGGTGGGTATGGACCAAGGCCGTCTAATACGGATCGTCATGGTAGTCTCCATCGTCTTCGGAAACAGGACGCCAAAGGAATTCAAATATCGCTTTCCAGATTTCGTCCAACAACCTTTGGGAAGAGGATGTTCGACACACCGTCTCAACGGTGTTTTGAGGTTTTTCGTTTACAGGTTGCCCGGGATGTACGTGCGGCACAGTACTGCTAAGCAGCTAGACCGTGGTTCAAGAACCGCTCCGTGTCGGTGGCGAAAAGCATATCCACCGCCTTCGGACCGGTAAACGGCGTCAGACCCAGGGCACGGTGTTGTGTCATCGTTTGCAAACTGGAAGTACCCCGAGTTTACAAGGAGAGAGGAAATATTCCTGTAGATATGGGGATCGGTCAGCGCAAGTAATTGAACGTGAGTCCAAGATTAATGTTGTCCTGATCGACGAAAGTGCATGACATACGATTTGCATAGTCGAAGGTGGTCCCGCTGCAAGTCCAACTGGACGCCGTAACCGTGTTGTAGTTGGCGCTGATGGTGGGACGGGCGCATTCGCCATCGCCATGATAATTAGTGTGAACACACTTCCAACAACTACTATGGCAGGTGTTGCGAGGCGTAACATACCGTGCTACTTCATAGAGGCAGGCCAGTGCATATTGATAGTGTCTTTAGTAGGCGAGGCGTCTTTTTATGTATACTTGCTCAAGTCGAAGTCGCATGCAATCAGTCGAGGTGTGGACCCCGTCCGTGGTTTCGCATGGCGGAGGAGGACACGCCGACCTGCATGCAACCGAGACAACGATGAGAAGCGAAGGCACTGAAAAGCAAATATTGTCTGGACCGAGCCCCCACCTTTTGCACACGATTTTCAAGATTTTCAATCACCAAGCGGTCCACGTCTAGTAGCCGGCGTGTATCTTAACCAAAGCTGTGAAGAATGGGTCGGATCTTTATGCGAGCTCTGCATTTAAAGAAAGGTCCTCGTCTAGTGTCAAGTCGCTCCGAATGATATCAATTTTCACAACGCACAGGGATAAAAATGCGTTTGGACGACTGAGTATCCAACCTGATGTTTCCCAATGACCAATTAGGATAGGACGATTGTCGTCAGAGACCCGGCTACATTCGACTTTGTAAACCTTGTGATGCGCAAGACCTGCCACCAACTTCTTCCGTGAGCCTTGAGGTCAGGAACACTTGGATGGCCGAGTCGGCTGCCTTGCCTTGCATCCCGTATCGCGCCGATGTTCGTAGAGAGCTTGCGTGCAATTTCGGCGGAGGGAGCATAGCCTAGTGGCTAGAACCTGGCGATGCCTCAGGTTCTGGAATCATTCGCACGAATGGTTTGTCAGCGTCCGGAGGATACGCTGACGACCCTGAGCCGGCATAGCAGCAGAACAACGTTGACGAGGCGTGCAAGGCATTTTGAATCGTCGCCGTGTTAGCTGCGGGGAGATGCCTAGTGACCTGAAGTCAGTCGGGCCCTAGCTAAACTAATATAATGGTTTGCGGCGCTGGCGGCATCCGAAAACAGGGTGACGAATGAAGGAGAACTTCGAGAAGGGGATACGGTAGGTCGCGTGCTTTATGGGTGTGAACAGGGGATGTGCACGGCGACAAGTGTTGCTATTCTGCAACCCATTAGTGATGTATTGCTGGTCGCATGCATACTAATCGTTGTACTCAAACAGTCCCAGGGTTTTGAAGACTTGAACTGGATGATGCCGAAGATTCGTTACAGCTGTACCGTACGATCGTAACGAACGTTCGCAGTCATTCGAAATGACTCACCGCGCTATGGAAAGCCGGACGTTCGCGCTTCGTTATACATGTGACAATTGCCTTTTGTGAGAGTCACAGTTTCAAGACCCTGAACACCTTCTGCAGAATCAACTCGGTCTTTCGGACAGTGTACAAACGCAAGTCGAACATCCAGCACACTCTCAAAAATTTGTATTATTCTGATCCTCCAACTCCAAAAGGTCCAGTGGATTATGGAGAGTGCAGAGATCAAAGAACATTATATTTCATTCCGTCGCTGACGTAGTGGTCCGATGTTCGTGTCTCCGATAGCTGTGCTTGATCCTCGGACAACGTCGTGGGCACTGCTACTCTCAGCAGGATCCTTGTGTTGAACCAAGACATACTTGCGAGAATGCTGGCGGGGCCTCGAGTCCCAAATCATATATAGTGTGATCTCGGCCAAAGTAATGACGAGTGCAAACGGCTAACAGCGTTCGCCACCGACAGCCATGTTAACCTGATTGTGCGAAACTATCGTGATATCGAGGACTCCTCGAAAAACATAAATTCATTGTGGAACACTGGTCTCGTCGGTCTCGTGTGGTCAAATGATTAGCTTTTCATCGCATCCGACGGTGAAGTCAAACAGACCAAGGAAGCCTCGGAGTGAACGACATCAGGCTCATGGGTGAAACGAAACTGGTGGACGGCCGCATGAGAGGTTGTTCGGGCCATGAATAGTGGAGGAATCATCGTTAGGGCCAGTGACGTCCAAAACCTGTGAGTTTATTCTCGAATTGCTTCATGCCATTGCCAATTGACCATAACTTTACATTCGGGACTACAGGCACGCGGCCCGCTGGATGCTCCAACATCAAACAGCCCACTCACCATTGCACCTCTCGCTCGAGTCCTGGCACACACATAGTCACTTCCAGTTGTCCTCTTGGCTGACTTGCTCCCCAAGTGACTATCACACCAAATGGCTGGCCTGTGCACCAAATAGGTCACCTGTTATGAAATGGAGGCGTCGTGCGTGGAAGCGCAGACGCAATGGGTAAGACGAGGTCAGAGAGGAGTGCGGACACACACAAATTGATGGGGAGAACACGAAGGCGCACGATGATGTGTTGATCAAGAGTGGTAAGGGGTTGTCGAGGGCATGCGAGCGGCTGACAATCCAAATCAAACAAAACCATCAGTGCACCTCCACGAATGATAAAAGCGTACCAAATGGAGCCCTCCTTCACCACCCGTTGACCAATACAAATGATCCACACGGTGGACGAACCCCCCGAACATCAAGCACGAGGGGGAGTGGAGAGGATATTCGAGCTACGAAATTGAACCTACCAGAGGCGAGACAGTTGGGCCGGAAGTACCTGAGGACGCCGAGGACGCCAGGCGGAAGTCGGTGAAGCTGTGGAACGTGTCAGAACACAAGCACAACACTTAGAGAAAAGGAGGGAAGAAAGCGCACCTAGAAGTGCTCAGTCGAATGAGCCGAGTAACGAGCACGCGTACCAAGCTACCTCCGCAGTGACTAGATATTTAGGGAGGGAGATCGGATGGTGCGCAACAGTGGCAGGAAGTCATCAATCTGAGATAAAGGCCCAGGAGGCCATGGAAGCGAGCGCATCGAATCGGAAGGCGCCGAGGACGAGCAGAAGCGCCATCGCAATGGAAACAGTGTCGAACGACATGGGATACGAGATGTATTGGCTAGCGAAACAAGCAGTGGCTCGAAATGGGTCGATATGAGACTGCTAGCTGGAGGCGAGCTGAGTGAGCAAGAACGGCACGAGCGTGGGGTAGATGACGTACCTGATCCATCCAGACCACTTAGTAAGTACCACAGACGTCCCGTCGAGCCTTAAATTAGATCCACACGTCGATGAGAAAAGCTCGAATTCGACTTTTAAAAAAAAGTTAGTCAAGCCCGAGAAAATGGACATACCAAGTCAAACAACCGGCAAATCACAGCTGTCGGATGTGATGTGCATGTAGGGATGCAGCAGGTCCGTTTCTGAGGCACGAAACGCGAGCACGACCGCAGAGGAATTGATCGAAGGCAACCGCGCACCTGCTACGAGCCGCGCTTGCCATGTCAGGTAACCGCTCGGGCGCGGCAATCATAATTCGAGAGTCGTACATATGCGTACGGCCGACTCAGCGTGCCGCAATGCTCGACATTTCATTTTGGTTTACCCTTTACTTTTTCACTGCAGTACTCCATTCCTATATTACCTAATCACGGAGTGGCAGTTTTATGGTGATGGTTTCGTCCAAGAGTATCCGAGGTCCCCCTGCCATTTATATCGATGTGACATGACTAATGAAGCGCGAACGTCCGGCTTTCCATACCGCGCGGTCGCGGGTCGCTCTGCTACATGCGTTGTTTGACAGAGACTTAGTCATGGTTGAGTTGTAAACGGCCCGGGATAGGACCTGTCAGCAGCGGCGAAATTTAAGGGCGCAGCTGGGCAGCATGGCTGTGGTTGTAAATACTATGCTGTACAACTTCGGCAGTCATGTTGAATCGGCACCTTATAGAGTATGTGGTTTTGCACACATTGTTCATTGTCCACACAACTAGATTTCATCTCTTATGTATTTTGGAGGTCTGCGAGCTTGAACGAGTTCAATTGAAGCAGAAATGAGCAAGATAGTCATGGGTGTGCCGAAACTCTGCTTGTCACAAATGTGCCGAGCTTACCCGTCTGACTATCCGTGTCTGGATCAACATGACTGTCGTACAGCATGGCAAACGTCGGGGGTTTGATTTTCTGTCTCAGTCTGTGCTTATAATGCGTGGCCCACCCGCGTAGCTTTTCGTTCCTTCTCATCCTTTCCTCCACCTTATTGAGCGTGGATTCTTCGGGATCGATTGCAATGTCCCCTGACGGAAATGTGTTTTACGTTGTGCTGGCGGGGGGTACTCTGCTCTTCGTTTTCCTCACCTGGTCTCGCCTGCGCTATGACTATGGTGATATCAAGTCCGTTCGAAAGAGGTCTTATAGATTTCCTCCGAGTCCACCCACAAACACCATAACGGGACATCGTCTTCCGGAGAAAAAGTGAGTTTTCTTTTTGCTCTGTCGTCGACCGTGCGTTCAATGTGCCAATGTATCAA
Source organism: Xerocomellus dryophilus (assembly GCA_038089495.1). NCBI lineage: Eukaryota > Fungi > Basidiomycota > Agaricomycetes > Boletales > Boletaceae > Xerocomellus > Xerocomellus dryophilus. The sequence goes on from JBBPKY010000054.1 coordinate 48,844, forward strand.
CCATTCATAGTCCTTTTCTAACGACTGCATCTTGGATCGAGCAGTATGGACCACTCATATCGCTCAGAGCAGGAACGAACCGCTACGTCGTCATTGGACGTCACAAGGCAAGGCGTTTGTCGCGTTAAACAAGTTCAGTAGACCTGACAGGCCACAAGGCCGCCCAGGACATCATGGAGAAACAAGGAAGTGCGTTGGTCGATCGACCCCGGTTCGTGGCCAGTGGCGAGCTGTTGGGTCGTGGTTTCCGAATACTACATACGCGTGCTGGGGAACGGTTTAAACGGATGCGAAGGTAAGTACAATTGTATCACGATATCGGGTGATGGCGCTAGTGCCAAGACTATTGTATGTCGCTGACGCGCTTGACCTAGAGCTCTTCATACACACTTTCAACCCAAGGCTGTACAAACGTACGAGTCGCTACAGATGTCGCATGTAAAGGAGATCGTTCTGGGTCTGCTAGAAAGCCCGGAGAAATATCACAGCCATGCACGCGCGTATGTCCGTCCTCCTTGTTCGAGAACGCACTTTCGATCTCAGCGAACAGATGCGCGGCCTCGGTCATCCTCAAGCTCACGTATGGGAAAAATACGCCAACGCATGCGTCCGATCCTGATGTGATCCAAGTCGGGAAATCACTGCAGAGGTTTGTGATGTCGATTCGCCCTGGCGCCTACCTCGTGGACAGCCTTCCTTGGTTGAAATACCTACCGTGGTATGGACGTGAGTTGCGTCAGGGGTTCATCGAGGACCGCATGTTGTTTCATCGTCAGTTGGATGCAGTCAAACGACAGATGGTACGCTCTCCCCACCCTGGACCTGTTGATGATGATGACGCATCCAACGGCTGTTTATAGAACAATCCTGATTCGAGTCAGTCGTTTGCAAAGTTCCTCCTTTCGCGAGAGTTTGATTTCGGTCTCGACGAGACCGAGATGGCGTTTCTCTCCGGGGCCTTGTTTTCTGCCGGCGTGGATACCGTATGTGGTGTGATCTTGTCATGGCAGTCGACCTCACGGCACAGTTTAGACGGCACTCGTGTTTTGCATTACCATGACGGCTGCTGCTCGCCACCCCGATGCACAAGCGGCAGTGCATGCTGAACTGGATACTGTTGTTGGGGACGATCGTTGTCTGTCTCCTGTATCCTTCAGGGGGACTTCATCTCACCATGAACCTTTGTAGTACCCACATTCGATGATGAGGGGTCTCTCCCCGTACTCCGTGCGTTCATTCTCGAGTCAATGCGATGGAGACCTCTGGCGCCTCAGGGTAAGCCACCAGCTTCGGTCCTTATCCAGCACACGGTGACTTTGGTATCCACTCTACATAGGGCTTGCTCATCGCGCCACGGAGGACATCATTTGGGTGCGTGTCCTGTCTTTAAGATACATCACTACCACTGTCCTCAACTGCTTCCAGGGTGATTACCATATACCTGCTGGGACGACCGTGTTCGGGAATCATTGGTGAGCGAACTTTCTCACATCGTTGTTTGGCAATGCTAGACAATTTCAAAAAGGGCCATATCTCGCGATCCAGATGTCTTCCCTGACCCAGACACGTTTGATTTGACGCGATGGTTGACTTCTGATGGAAACCTGAGAAACGACATCAAGTTTCCTGCCTTTGGATTTGGCAGACGGTGAGAGTCTATTCGATACGTAGCAATGCGTCGCTGACCACAGATCGTCTAGTGTGTGTCCCGGACAACACCTGGCTACCAAGTAAGTCCCCTTGTTACTTGGAGAAAACGTTGGAAAACTGACAGACGGAGTGACACTTTCGCAGGTCTATTTTTATCAATGCCGTCTACGCCCTCTGGTCGTTTCATCTCTCCGTAGACGAGTCCAAACCAGCCGATGACATGGGGTTTCTGAATGGCATCATCGATGCCGCACCTATTGGTCTCCATTTCAATCCTAGGATTGCGAAAGAGAAGTTGAAGATGATGATGAAGCAATAGGTGGCGGGCCGTGAAGGATTTTTGGGCAGATAGAATCATCACACCTCACTCACGTACTTATAGTGTATGGTGTTGATCATATCATCCAGATCCTGTACAAATACTGTATACATTTCTTTCAACGACATCATCTACTCGAGAGATCGGTCTGACGCTGGAGGAAGGAGCCACGTGAGTGAAAGTAGCAAACCGTGCATGCACAGTGCAGGGATGCCGAGTTACATTCTGTCGTCTAATGACCAAGTCGCCCATACCCACAATATGGAGTATAAATACTAACAGCATACAGGATGTTGAAAGAAGTGACAATACGTCGAAAACGCCAAAAGTCCCCTTCATTTTCTTTTCAGCACCTGTCATGAGTACGAGATCCGCGCACCTATACTCACCTAGCTTTTCCGCTTCGGTGCCCTCTCATACGCATTCACGTCCGAGTCCGAGTCCGGCTGATGTGGCTCGTGTACAGTCCCACCTTGTCCTTCTCGTCGCACGGTATTGTGTCCGCAGCCATGTCCGTGAGGTGCATGACGATAACGCCTCGTCGGGCGGGCCCGGTCGTCGCCATAGTGCCACCTTCCACCAGAGTCCAAATCCGAGTCGGATGCGGACGTAGAGTCAGACTCGGAAGACGACTCGTCGAATCGCCGTGGCTTGTGGTATATACAACAAACTGTCGTGCGCACGCCGCAGGTCGTCGGACCCGTCAGCATACGCATGGATGTGAAACGCATAAACGAAATACGCACTCTTGGATTTTTTCTTCCCGCATCCTTCATTGTCGACGACGTCCGCGTCCCAAGCAACACGTTGGCGCGTACGCCGTTGGGTACCGCGGAGCTTGAGTACGCCGACTGTCGTGTTGGGTTCTCCAGAGGAGGATCCAGCACCGCCACCTTGGGTGATGTCGTCTTCTGGGCGCGGTTGAGCATCTCGAAGTGTGATGGTACGAGAACCGTCGGTAGGTACCGACGTGTGTGGTCTCCGTTGCGTCGCAGTAGTCATCAAGAGACTTGGAGGGGATGGTGAACGAGGGTGACAACATTTCCGCAGTTCGCCGTGGTAAGCTTCAGCTCATTAGTCAGCATGATATCAACGCCGCAAAGATGAACGTTCCGAGAATCTATATCCTTTATTGATAGCTATTAAGCACAGCGGAATCCGTTTTTGGTGTTACAAATGGGTATGGAGATGCATGATTAGGCAGTACAAAGCTGTTGTCCGAGACGATAACGATGCAAATTAAAGGGATAATGCAAACAACGATCGACGCTGGATCAAAAGGAATCAAAACAGGAACAGCGCGGTAGAAAGACAAAGGAGTGCGCTTGATGGTAAGAACAAACGGAGGCGGATTTATCCGTAAACCACTCTATTCGCAATACACTTCAGCTCGGATAACGGAACTGAGAGAACAGAATAGCGTACCCTCGGGTCGTCGACGATATGGGCTTGAAATCCGTTCGTCCGGATTCGACAAAGTGGCGAAGGACTTCTGGCCAGTCATCCCTCGCATCCCAGGTGATCTTGCTAGGTGGGTCAACCTCCACAGGCATCACTTGGCTGATGCCACCGCATTGCACCAAGATAACCAGCGTCCCGATACCGCCACTCCGGCGACACCGCTCCTCTCTCCGATCGATGTCTGCGGCAACAAGTGGATCGTGGCTGGTCACATATGACCTCGGCACGATATGTGTCCCTGCCACCGAGAATCTGGAGAGATCCGAATGTGTGAGGGGAAAGAACACGAGGCTCGGGAACTAGACAACATACCGGCAGAACGACTCAGTATGCGAATTATAAGTGAGTTCGATGAGAAGGGCATTCTGCCGGATGTTGGCAGGAAGGCGCTTCAGTTGAAGCGCTTGGAATCCTGCCCATCCCAGCAAAGACGAATGCGTAGAAGTGAATTTACGCAAATGCTTGACCAAGTTTTCGTCAGGGCATGCAGCACTCATGGCTTGTTGTTTTGCCCCTGAAACTTGCGCAGCCGTATGCTGGCAGATGGCCTTGTGAGAAGGCCAGTGCGATTTCTGACACTCGGGGGACTATGGGAATAATATGGATACAGGTGCAGCGCCTCATGGACACGATAACGTACGCAGTATTGAGTTGTCATCTGTACGGAGCGTGGTCAGATATTGATCGTATGCGATCACATCGCAGAGGAGACTCACACAGCCACCACAATAGCGAAATTTCTGTATCGATGGGTTCTCGACTGCACCGCAGGTATCGCAGATGCGATACCCACGTTGCTTTGGAGCGATATGGGTGGGAGGGGAGTAATAGTTGGCTGCAGCGGGTGCCATTTGATCAGATGAGGTGTTGTTAAGCGGCGAACAGCTCGAGGAGATTGATGTCGAACCTCTGCCATTATTTCGAGTGTTTTATAGGTGGAGGAGGTGATTGCTGTGTCCATCTTGGGTCACCCCGTCAAGAAGCGCGTCTGAGACCACGGGTGGAGAACAAAAAAGCCACCCGAAAGTTTTTTGTTTCAACGGAGACTGACGCAGAACACGGCAAAGTCTTTTTGTGTCGGTAGTGAGGGACTACATTACAGAAGATCGCAGACAAACGGGTATGCGGCTTCTTGAAAGCAGAACACAATAAAGGAGGGAGAAACAGGGAAGATACAATTAGACGAAAAAGGAAATGAAGCGGGGCAGGACACTTTCTCCGATCCCACGTCACACAGTGCCGGCACACTCTAATTGTTCACCAATTGTTAGGCAGCTTGTCACAGGTGTGGTTCATTGCTTTCCTGTTCTGATTTCTTCTCAGATCATGAGATGATACCGGATCTATCGTCCAACACGCAGAAACTTTCATGCCATGGCTGTCCCGTGAAATTTTAATCTTGCGCCCGCCCGAATCGAGAAACCTCAAAGAAGTTACATTTCCGATTTCGGATCGTTCGAGTTGGCGCATATCTACCTGGATTCAACTTTCCAAGAGTAGCCTATGTCTCACGAGGTTGTGGCGCCTGTTTTATTGTTAGCCTGCCTACGCGTGTTCAACCTTATTCGCCATGTGATGGCCACCCTTTCCCCCGCCTTACTTCTGTGTTCACCCCTCCGGTCACCCCTCAGTAATGAGTGCTCCCCTGCAAAGAACAGAGGCCGAAGTAAGTCTAACTTTCGATACCCATTTCATTTCGCCTCTCGTTTTCGACATAGGACGTCATAGTGCGTCAAGGGATCGAATCGAGTCAATTATTGATTGCAAGCGTCGTTTACACAACGAAGAACACTTGCTTTCTTATGCTAACGCGCCGATCTCAACGTTATTCTCATCTGAGACGTTCCCGATCGATTTCCCAAAGCAAGTCATCTCTGACCGTGTAGGAATATGAAGCATATCCATGCGATCGACGTCGAAGCTCGGGGCGTCAAATTGAATTTATCACCGTCGGAACCCGATGCACAGTGGAGAGCCACGCGTTCGAATCTCGTTGGCTGTGCTATCGGGATACCTCATTCTGTTTGTTCTGCGACGGAACACGAGGTAATATATGTTTACTTCGACCGGTGAATTGCACTATACTGTTAACTTTCCTTCCTTCGACACCTCTTTTTGTCGCAGCGTTCGCAGCATTCCCATTTGGGGTTTCACACGTGGCAAGGATTCACGTGCAGAGAGGCAATCTATAGCGGCGCGGACCTGAAATGCAGAAACGCAAAATATCGTCATCGATTCTTCCGTTACTCGGGAGCGCGTCTTCATCGTCCAGGATATAACTGCCCCTTGACTTGGGTCACTGCTGCGGGAACGCTTGCCACGCAACCTAACCTAATCCGAATGTTGCCCACCTAATGCAACAACCGAGTCAGCCACTAAGCAATCATTCAAGATCGTCATTCACCGCACGGCCACCGAGTACCAAGGTTACTCCTGTCACATCCAACCTTGTTCCGCCTGAACACCAGGCAGGGAGTGTCAGCGACACTAATACCGTCGAAGTGCCTCCCAACCCAGGCTGCGATGATCTGGCTGGATGAAGGGGAAGAATTGGACAATGGTATTTACGCTCGCACCTCGACCCTTGTACTATGACAATATAATTTCGATATGACTATCTGCTTGTCACATCATAATGTGCCGGTGTCTCCTTGCTGCATTATAATCGTGCCGATGTCATTCGACCTTGCACTATAATCATTTGCCGCAAAGCTTCGACTCATTTTGGATTATAATAATTTTGCAGTTTTTGTGATGCATGTGCCCACCGTCACCACCCCCACTCGCTCACCACCGCAGCCATGCACCATCACTGTGCACCCCCCACTTCGTGCGCAACGTTGCCGCCGCCTCTCTGGAGTCTCCACCACAAGTGTTCGCCATCACAATGCACATGCTATCAACACCAGCTTGAACACCCCTGTGCGCAAATGGCCGCCCCGTCCGTATGCTAATGATCACCCTCCCTGTGCACGGACACCTGCCCCCGTCCATTATACACTATGCAGACGACCGCCCCTCCACGCAAATTGCTCCACCCATGCAGAAGCGCTCGCTGTCCACTCCACTCTTGGCCCAAACGGCCGCCCGCCACTCATCCGCCTGTGCACGCCGGGTTATGAGGCTATCTAGGGAATACCTAGGTAGATATAACCCCCACCCTAGGGTTTAAATGTTTTCTTGATACACATATATACTATCTTGTGGCCTTCCTACAACAACATGTATGCACACTCATGACTGTAGAGAATGAATTGTGACAAACATGCACATGCAGTGTGGCCGTCCCAGGACGGCCACTGTGCACCAGCACATCGAGCTTATGTAAGCAGTAGATGGACCCCACATTGGTGTAAATCCATTGAGAACTCATCAAGATACAATTAAAATAGAATTGTGTAATCTATGTCAGTCATATATATGCCACACATGCACATGCAGTGTGGCCGTCCCAGGACGGCCACTATGCACCAGTGCAGCGCGCTTATGTAAGCAGTAGATCGACCCCCCATTCACCCAAATCCCTTGAGATATGATTGAGATATGATTAAAATACCATTCCTGTGATATATGTCAGTCACATGATCACCAAATATGCACACCCAGTGTGGCCGTCCCGGGACGGCCACTGTGCACCAGCGCACCACGCTTATGTAAGCAGTAGATGGACCCCATATTGGTGTAAATCCATTGAGAACTCATCAAGATACAATTAAAATAGAATTGTGTAATCTATGTCAGTCATATACATGCCACACATGCACATGCAGTGTGGCCGTCCCAGGACGGCCACTATGCACCAGTGCAGCGCGCTTATGTAAGCAGTAGATCGACCCCCTATTCACCCAAATCCCTTGAGATATGATTGAGATATGATTAAAATACCATTCCTGTGATATATGTCAGTCACATGATCACCAAATATGCACACCCATGTGTGGCCGTCCCGGGACGGCCACTGTGCACCAGCGCACCACGCTTATGTAAGCAGCAGATCGACCCCCTATTCATCCAAATCCATTGAGATCTAAGCAAGATATGATCAAAATACTTTATACCTACACTCTGTACACTTTTTGGTAGACTTTGTTACACTTTTGCTACGCTTTTTTGGTACACTTGTGGCCACAGTTTTGACTTTTGTTACACTCATGGTGCATTAGTCCTTGTCTCTCCTATGTAGAGTATACCAAAAGTCTAGAGCAAAGTGTAGCAACAAAGTGTAGAGTAATGTGTAGGAAAAGTGTAGACAAAGTGTACCAACAGTGTAACAAATGTGTACCAACACTTTTGCTACACTTTGGTACGCATTTTTGGTACACTTGGGATACACTTTGTTGCACACTTTTGCTACACTTATGTGTAGACTCTTGGTGCACTTTTGGTAGACATTGTATACACTTTTGCTGGGCTTTTTGACTACACTTTTGCTAGACTTTGCTAGACTTTGCAACACTTTTGTCTACACTTTACTACACTTGTTTGCTACACTTGACCAGGTCTACACTTTCAGTACACTTTTTTGCTAGACTTTGCGCTTCAGTACACTTTTGGTAGACAATCCTACACTTTGCTACACTTTTGTACGCTTTTGAGGGTACACTTTTTGTAGACTTTGACCATAAGCAATCCTACACTTTTACTACCCTTTTGACTACACTTTTTGGAATACACTTTTCCTAGACTCTGACCTTACCCTTTCCAACACTTTTGCTACACTTTTTACTACGCTTTTTGCTACACTTTTGCTACACTTTGACTACACTTTTTGACTACACTTCTTGCTACACTTCTTGCTACACTTCTTGCTATACTTTGACTACACTTTTTACTACACTTTTGGCTACACTTTTTTGCTACACTTTGACTACACTTTTGACTACACTTTTTACTACGCTTTTTGCTACACTAATCCTACACTTTCCTATACTTCACTACACTTCACTACGCTTTACTACACTTTTTTGCTACACTTGACCAGGCCTACACTTTGCTACACTAATCCTACACTTTTCTACGCTTTTTGGGGTACACTTTTCCTAGACTTTGACCATAGGTAATCCTACACTTTTACTACGCTTTCGACTAGACTTTTCAGTACACTTTTCCTACACTTTTCTATGCTTTTCGGGGTACACTTTTCCTAGACTCTGACCTTACCCTTTCCTACACTTTACTACGCATACTATGTACTATGGACATGAGTTGGGGTCTATACCCCCCCTAGATGTCCATCATAGTGTCTGACCATCAGGCCAGTGTCAGGCCAGTGTCAGGCCAGGAGCAAAAAAGGAAATAAAAAGACACTGCTTAGTCAGCGACCCAAAGAGGTAATCAGGGACCAGATCTGATTATGTAAGCAATCCATCCACCAATCAATTATGTAAGCAACCCACTATCCAACTGATTATGTAAGCAACCATCCAACCAATCAATTATGTAAGCAACCATCTGTCCATCCAACTGATTATGTAAGCAAGCAAGCAACCAAACAATTATGTAAGCAACCATCCATCCATCTGATGATGTAAGCATCTGTCCATCCAACTGATTATGTAAGCAAGCAAGCAACCAAACAATTATGTAAGCAACAATCCATCCAACTGATTATGTAAGTGTCCATCCATCCATCTCATTATGTAAGCATCCATCCACCCATTTGATTATATAAGTGTCCATCCATCCAATCATCCATCTGATTATGTAAGTGTCCATCTATCTGATTATATAAGTGCCCAGCCATCCATCCGATTATGTAAGCATCCATCCATCCCTTCAATTATATAAGCATCCACCCATCTGATTATGTAAGTGTCCAGCCATCCATTAGAATATATAAGCATCCATCCATCTAATTATGTAAGCATCCAGCCATCTGGTTATGTAAGTGTCCAGCCATCCATTAGAATATATAAGCATTCATCCATCTGATTATGTAAGCATCCAGCCATCTGGTTATGTAAGTGTCCAGCCATCCATTAGATTATATAAGCATCCATCCATCCGATTATGTAAGCATCCAGCCAACCAACTGTCCACCCATCCACCCATCCATTCATGCTTAAATGCACACATTTGACCCGATTTTCAATATTTTAGAACATTCCCACGGTGTAAATATCGAAATAAATTGATGTTACATAATCCATAGTATGAAATACCCACCTCTATTTTTTGGTATTTTTCCCAGTGCAAAACATGGAGAAATGAAACAAATGCTACACTTGACTACACTTTGGCTACACTTTCTGTACACTTTTCCATGCAAACCAAGTGTAGTTGACTAGCAATTTTCCTACACTTTGACCACAAACAATCCTACACTTTTTGGTACACTTTCCTACACTTTCCTGTGCTTTTTGGGTTACACTTTTCCTAGACTTTGACTTTATCCTTTTCTGCACTTTGGTAATAGACTAGACATTTTTGCTACACTTGACTATCCTTTACTACACATTTTTGAGTACACTTTGAGTACACTTTTCCTAGGATTTAGCCTTACCCTTTGGTACACATTGACTAGACAACACACTATGCTTTTGGTACACTTTGGCCAGGTGATTCCTACACTTTAAATTTTATTTTCATAAACTTTGACCTACACTTTTACACCAATAAGAAGCATTTCCCTATACTTTGGTAGACCAATTTCATAAACTCTAACCTTTATTCTTTCACTACATATTTCATTGACATTAACCTTACACTTTGCTACACTTTTGAAGCACTTTCTGATTGACCCAGATAGGAGCTGACTTAGACTCAAAGGAAAGACAAAGACAAAGGAGTTTGTAGGATTTCCTGTGGCTTTAAGGATCAAGCAAGGGGAGGTCACCAGAGAGACAATTGTTGAGGGAGTTCCTTAGATGATGAAGATGAGCAGCAGTTGGCTGCTATATCAGTAAAACAACCCCCCTTGGGCAGATCTGTACAGCTTTGCACAATGCTTTATAGTTCAGTTAGTTTAGTTAGATTACTATCTGTATAGACCTGTGCAGATTTGTACATTTTAAAATTCTGTAGGTCTGCACACATTCTAGTACATTTTCTGACTGCATTTTTATTACACTTTGGCTACACTTTCTAACCATAGTCTTACTACACCTTTATTACACTTTTTAACTGTATTTTTAGTACACTTTTGCTAGACTCTCTTACTACATTTTTGCTACATTTTGCGACCGCATTTTTGGTACACTTTTGGTACACTTTTTAGTACATCTTTGCTATCCCTTAACCACACTTTTTCACAAGCCACTAATGCACATTTAACCTGCACTGATTTTAGTTAACAAATTGACAATCAATGGTCTATAAAGCAGGGAACTTCTGTGGGTATGTATAGGTCTGTATAGATCTATGGGCCTGTGGGTATGGGCAAAAACGAGTGTTTTACTGATGTAGAGGACAATGAAACTGAGCAAGAGCAGCCACTTAGAAGTAGAGTGAAGACTTGGAGATCTGAGGAATAATAACAGCATATAGATAGGAAACAATGTTTAGATGGAAGGCATTCTGAAGGAATGGTTCAAAGTATGAGTAAAAGCTAATGGTATGTCACAATTCAATCTCCAACAGACACATCTGCCTAAAGACGGAATATATACAGTGACTCCAAAAACCCTTTCGTGCACTGCACCATGGGAATTGTGCTTAGCTTTGGTGGGGTTGCGGGAAGTACATACTCTTGGCTACTGATCAACCCCAGGGTCACATGATCTGGTCCAAAGATGGTTGAGATATGGCCAATACAAGACAGCAATACCATGGAAAGAGTTTTTCACTTTTCAACTGGTGAATTTAAAAAAGTTCCCACACTTCTTGATTCCCAACCACAACCATGGTTAGATTTCTCTCTGGTAAAGTGGATGGCCCTGAAAACAAAAGGGCAGCTGGGTGAGGGTTCCAAGTCCAGAATGACAAGTCCAGACCAGATTTGGTACAGTTTGGTATAGGAGTTCAGTGAGAATAGTTAGTAGAGTATATAAAGGATATAGGTGAAAGTGGATGGAGCAGAGGTGCTCGGAGTTAGTTCTCCAGGCCAGAGTTGGCTGGGGCTGTGCTAGAGGTGGCTGTGTCGGTCTTATGTTGGTCTTGGCAGTCAGCTTGATAGTTAGACCATGCATTTGTGGGATATGATCTAAATGAAGGGTCAGCAAGTATGGGCGGCAGAAAGGAAGAAGGAGTGGTCAGTTTCCGGACTTCCAGAGTGGTTAGGTACTCTATTGTGGCAGTGGGGAGTTGGTAAGGTATACTAAACCGGTCAGCAGCAGTTGGTCTTGGAGATATGGCTAAACGTATAAGACCTGCTTGAATGCAGGTGCATCCAGGAACATGCAGTATTTGATGATCATTGGGAAGGTACAAGTGCTTGTCTGGACTCCAAATGATGAGTCCGGACCAGATATAGGTTCAGGCATGTGGACATCTGCAAATAAAGTGTCCCTGCTTACCATAGAAGGTGCAGGAGGTCAGTCGGGTAGCAGCATAGGAAGAGATAGATGATGTTAGCTGTGGTACAGGAGAGGAAGATGAAAAGAGCAGTAATCAGACCTTCACTTATGGTCTCAAGGGTGTGGTCTGTATGCCTGGTAGTCCAGAGTTTAGTCCAGATTGTTGAGACAGAGTTGTCAGACATTTCAGAGATGGCCTAGGTGAAGGTAGAGGCCTAGGTGAGGTTTTTGTGTGAAATAGCTCTGAAGAAAAGATGAAAGGTGAGGAGTCCGGAGTGACACAACCAGATAGTCTGGAGGTCTGTGCTGGAAAGGGTCTGGGTGATCCGATCTGTGGAAGACACAATGATGGCAGCAATACTGACAGTAAGGAGGGTAATTGGATCAGAAGTGGTGTCAGATCTGGTTCTACAACCTCAATAGTCTGGACTGGACTAGATAAGGTTGGACGTGGTGGTAGGGATGAACTTGAAGAAGTTGGACTTGGAAATGGCAGGTATGGAGATGGTTAAGGTAAACTCAGAGATGACAAGGATAGCAGAGATGGTGGTTGCAAGTCCATAATGGTAGTTTCCAAGGGACTCTGCATTAGTCTGGTGGCTGTGCAAGCGGTCTGAGTGATAGTCCAGATGTTAGAATCACACCCTGGATAGAGGTTGATGAGGGTGGATACAAATACTACCCAATCAGGTGGAAAAGCTATGGCTTCAGGAAGCATTTCCCAAAGCTCTATGTCATCTAAGTTGACATAGCGAATAGCAGGCTTGATGTGGTCCAGAATTGGTAGTCCAGCCCGATTTGTAAGATCAGTGGTCTCAGTGAGAAAACGAGCAAGGTGTTACAATTTTATTCCTATATATGCGTTTATTCCTCTTTTCCTTCCATCGTCGCGTCATCGCAGGACCCGGCATGTTCTCCCTTAGATGGATCCATTGTCTCCATCTATTTGATTGCACTAACGTTTCTCTTATTCTCTTATAAAAGACCTCACACCGTTCTCCTTCTAGTCTCACCAGGAGAGGTATCTTCTCTTTATTCTTTTACTCTTGGACAGCGCTCCTCTTCTAGCTAGTTCTCTCGCACTAGCTACGTGATCCCTATTACTCATCACTTTCCATGACATTCCAGAGAGTTCCACGCTT
>JBBPKY010000055.1:0-17310 GCA_038089495.1 Xerocomellus dryophilus
CCTTGGTGCGCGGATACGTGCCTGATTTAGAAAAGATCCACGCTGGCAAGTTATGCCACCTCCTCTTGTATAGGGAGGAATGCATGAAAGCTGCATGTTCTCTGGCAACCGATCACACGTGGATCGTGTATACACGTTCATTACCCTTGTTTGGGTGCAACGATTGGGCAAATGAAGAAGGTTGGGAATGGACCAAAGTCAGAAACCCGCCGTCTCGGAAGTATCCAAGTGGCCGGTTGGAAGTCATGTCGGTGCACAAGTGGTGGATGGAGTATATGAGGAAGTCGGGATACGCTCTGCAGAGAAGGCCTCACGGCGATGCAGTTGAAGACGAGGAGCTCGTAGATGAGGTGCTGACGGCGATATCGACTTCAAAATGTAAGCAGTGTAAAGCATCAGAAGTCTCGGAGACGTTTCGGTCTTTCGTGGATAATTTTGCCGAAAATATCGAACGTCGCGTTGCGGAGGTGCGTCTTTGAACCTAGACTCGGAGGTGTGAGCTAAACCCTTCCCTTGCAGGTTGAAATCAATCTTGGATTCTAAGCAAAATTCACGGCACCTGCAGAGCCCATTCGATCTATCTCACTTGGAATAGTAGAAAGAGGACGGTAGTTCAGGTGGGAATAAATACACTGTTTCACAATGTTCAATTGTCACGATTGACACCTCCGCCAACGAGACCAGCTCGCTTCGTGGTAAACCCCCGTCTCGGAACAGGACCGCGGGAAGCTTCTTCTGATTTTCTTTGCCACTGATCAATGAGTTTACCGACACCCTGATAAGGCTTTTCGGGAGACGGAGAGCGCGCATCCTCTTCAGGTGGTGTGGCAACCTTTGCGGCAAGAGTGGTAGCAGAAGGCAAACCGTCAACCCCTCCTTGGGAAGAACTGTGCGACGGCAGTTTGCTGGATGAAGTTGGGGGTAACCCCGAAACTGAACTCTGGCTTCTGGACGTGTCAACCCATTTTTCCGTCGGCCCAGTGTAACTAGGCTTTGGGCTGATCAGTAACTGGCGCTTCTCGGTGTCGGCAGCTGGAGCGATATCATCGGATGTAGGAGCAACTCGGGAGGGGGAGAATTTGGAAGCCACAGGAGATTGTTGTACAGCGCGTCCTGTGGTCGTTGACGTTATTCCCGGCGCCACAGCCGATTTGGGGAGGGGAAGAGAACCAGGGGATGAAACTTTGCCAATGGCCTCGTATCTCTGGACCATATCTGTGATCGATGGTCGACGGAGGCCGCCCACACGAGAGCCGTCTTGGGGAATAGACAGGCCAGAGGGTGTCGCAGGCGTATCCAACCTGCCATCGGAAGTGGACTTTGCCATTGGGAACACGAGCAGGGATTGCGGGCGAACTCGAGAAGCAGCCGTTGGCGTACCGGAAGTTGAATTTACGGCCGACATTTGTTTCATGTGTGAATTTGGAGAACGTCGTTTCGGTGACCTGCTAGGTGATCGTGGCAACTCAATCACCCCGGAATGCGCCGCTTGTAGATGTTGCGGTGAGGTTGTGGACTTCGCGGCAGAAGGGATAGCAATGGATCTACTCTTGGGTGGCTTCAACGCAGAGTCGTGGGGGGGATCAGTGGATGGATTCGGAAGTGCGTCCTTCTGCCGCTCTCTCGTCTGAACAACACCACCTCCCCATAGGTCAACCAAGTCATGCACGGAACTCTGTCTTCCTTTACGTCTTGGACCGGATGCCTTCTCGACCGATTTGGATGCCCTAAATCCCACGACATCCTCAGGACTCTCCTCGTCACTCGAAGACATTTTCCCCTCTCGAGGGGACTCTAGCGTTGGTTGTGTCCTCCGATCATCTGAAGAGGAAGACCGTTCGAAAGAAGAACGAGTGGCCGACCCCGTGGCTGAGTCCTGATTGACATTCAAGGAGCGTGTCGATGGGGCAGTCGGGGGTCGACCCGGGAGCATGGGGTTTTTGTGGTTTGCATCCAGATTCGTACCTTGCTTGCGCTCTTTGGATTGTGAACTTCGTGGGTTTCTCCTGGTCGGAGAAGGGGATGTCGATGTCCGGATGAAGCGTTCAGGCGGCTGTTGGCCGGTGATAGCTTCTTGTGGCGATTGTAGGTGGACATTATTCTCTTCGACGAATGAAGAACGCTTATGCGTAAACTCGCGCAATACGGGTGTCTCTGGAGGATTCGTGTCGGTGACTCCACGGTCCTTTGTTGGCGATACTAAGGTGTCGATATCTCCTGTCAACCAGTCTTTATACTCGCGAGTCTTCTGTGGAGCCAAGAAAGCACCAGTTGAGTCACCTGTCAAATCCAGCAACTTTTGGGCCTCCAAAGGTTTGGAGGAGGCATTGGCGGAGGCATTGGCGGCGTGCTTCGCAGATAACGAGGATCGTGATCGTGGACGACCACTGGGACGCTTCACTGGTGAAATGCCTTCGCCGGTCTCCAAACGTGCCGCAGGCCTCGACGTTTCTTCTGTCTCACGAATCGGAGTCCTTGTGGCTTGTTCGGAACGAGTACTACTTTGTACCATCGTGGAACTCGCAACCGAACGCTGAGGTTGTGGACGAAAGGGTATTGAAGAAGCTGAGGGGACCGACAAGTCGACGATGCCCTGGTTCCCGAGATTCGGTTGTAGTTGTATGGCATGAGTGGGTTTCTGTGAGTAGGCCATGGTTACATCCAACTCATCTAGGGACGGGAACCGTGTCTCTGCGGAAAAATCACCAATCTGAGGAAACGCTACGGTGGTTGTGGAGATCGAGTTTGACATAGGCTCAATAGCAGGACCAATCCTCCTTGATGAACTTGTTGGGAGTGATGGACGAGGTGAGGGCGTTGGCTTTATGCTAGCGGTGGTAGGCTTTGGCTTTGTCGCTGTCGACGAGGGGCTATGTGTGACAGTGGGGCGGCTGTAGGCATTCACTGCCGCCAACCCGGTCCTCAGCTTGCGTGCTTCGCCCAGGGTTGGAGCGGGGTGTGTGGAGGACGTTAGGCCCAAACCCTCAAAAGCATCCTTTCCCTTGGTGATGATAAGCTTCGTGGTCCGAGACCCCTCTAGAGGAGGCGCGATCTTCGACGAAACCACTTTCTCCACTGAGCTAGAGGGAGCCGTACCGGAGCCTGCCCTGTTGCTATCGTATGCGTTCCATAGCTTCTCCGCAAAGTTGTCCCCAAAGGTAATGTTGGGTGAGCGCACGTCGCTATCGGTCACTTTGGAGGTAAGCGATTCAACACTCCAGGTGGCTTCCAATTCACCCCGCGCGCCTCCCTTTGGCTTCCACGCTGACATCGCGGCACTACTAGAGGGGGCCTTGATGTCTTCACCACGCATTGCGCTGCTCTTCATGACTTTCCATGCATTGTCTTCCTCCACACCAAAGCGGTCGTCCAACAAATCAACCTTTGAAGGCCTCGTTGCTTCTAGTGGTATATTCGGCGGACTGGGGGGTTTCGATGTTTCTGGCACAACAAGGTCGTGCTGCTGAGAGGAAGACGGACGTCCGCGTCGCATCGGGGCGATAGCTTCTAGTACTTTGTCTCTTGCTTGGATACCTGTGTTTTTCGCTGGTGAGGGTCGTTGCGTGGTGGCCAAGGACGATGATTGGTACGACACTAAATTGTCAAGTGGTGTAGCTGATTGGGACTGGAGGACTCGCGGTGAGAGAGGTTGCTGTGGTACAAAGTGATAGGTGAAGCGTGATTTGGTACCGCGCATGCGATGAACTTGAGCAAGGAGTTCAAACACAGATGGGCGTTGGGTGCCATGTTCATGGAGCATCGATACTACACGGCAGGGAAGCATGAGTCGAGACAAGATGCGTAAACGCTCCGACGTACCGATCAAGCCGTTCAGTTGCGGTGAGTATACGGGATATGGTGGAATCCGGTACTGTACATTCAAGATGGCCAAAGGACCATGCTCCTCGAACGGAGTTGTGTAGTAGCAAAGCTTGTAGAGTAACACTCCCAAAGCCCAAACATCTGATTTTTCATCGATGGGACGGCGTAGATATGGATCGATCATCTCAGGAGGTCGATACTGAAGGGTTGTGTGGCGGTTAAGATCAGCCTCGAGCGCCCTGATTTCTTGTGTTGTGGATGGAGGGCGGGGTGCAACTGGTGTCGCCGATCCGAAATCGCATAATTTGAAGGAAGTACTAGATGACTGGAGGATGTTTTCTACTTTGAGGTCGCGGTGTAGTAAAGCCGGTCGTAGATTGTGCATAGCTGCGACTCCCTCAAGGACGTCGACAAAGATCTGCAGGATCTCTGCTTCTGTGAGACGCTCCCTGAGACGCCTGTTCATCATGTCGATGATACCTCCGCCTATAGTTTGTTGAAATAAGACCTCTGGAGGTAAAACAGGACACTAGGTACCTGGACAAAATTCCATGAGAATAAAAACTTCGTACTGGCCATTGGACATCCTGTGCCATGCGGCGTCGATGAGATGAACGATGTTGGGATGCCCTTTCAGGATCCTCTGATATCATGGTGTGAAGCGATAACATGCGGTTGCCAATCATACTACGCACCATAATATCGACTTCTTTCTTGACCTCGGTGAGCAATGCTTCGTTTGGCACGGCAATGCGCTTAAGGACGTGACGGGTCGTGTTATACACGGGTGTCGCGGTCCTCACGAGATAAACAAAGGAGAATCCACCTAAGAGTACTCAGACATTGGGATAGCAAGACGAGACTGGCGAGAACCTTGGCTGAGATACCTCTCCACCTGGACAGCGTACTTGTTCACGGAAATTGTCTGGCCTGGAAGTAGAGTGCCCTTGTGCTCGACATGGTAGGCCTGCTGCTGCATGGTCGTGGTTGGGTGCAAGCAGAGACAACAGGCAGACCAGAGACTGGCTTGGCCGTCAACGCCAGCCTTCACTAACTTGTGCTCAAGGTCGGTCCGTCGGAGGCATGCTGAGGTGAGATCACGTGAATCGTACGCTCTAATCACGTGATTCTGCGGGGGTACCGATCCGGCCAACCGGGTTTAGATTATTCTGTTAGCGGTTATCTTTTCTTTCACCTCACGCTCAGATTTAGTCCCCAGTCTTTCTCGGCTGGTTTATATAGATACACACATATATTGGACGACATGTCAGACATCTCGAGGCTCTCTACCATACAGTCGGACGCAGTTCCTTTTTCCCGCCCTGCTACCCCAACGCCTCATCCCCTCAAGATCGGATGGTATGGCCTTGGTGCCATGGGCTACTTCATGGCGCGTAACATTGCCACATCTCGCCAGTCGCAATCAAACACTACCCCCGTCTTGTTGTATAACCGCACCCTGTCCAAAGCACAGAAACTTGTCGACGAAGTCGGCTCATCGGTTGCCAAAGTCGCTTCAAGCCCAATTCAATTAGCTACCGAGTGTGACGTTATATTTACCAATCTGGCCGACGATGCTGCTGTGCAGAGCGTATACAATGAGTTCGCAAAGGCGCTGTCGGTATGCTCGTTTACTATGTACATCACAGATAAGCAGGTAGTTTCTCATTCCCCGCTAGGAAACACCACCATCCAGAGCAAAGATTTTCGTCGATACCAGCACGGTGAGCTACCCTAACTTTCCATTTACTGTCATCTGACCCGTGAAAGATCTACCCCTCCCTCGCCGGCAAGTATTCCCCTGTACAGTCCCCAGCCGGACGGACGATGATGATGATAAGTATTCAGGGGATATTGATAAACTTATCTCCAGTTTTGTGCACTGCAGCTTTGTTGCATCTCCGGTGTTTGGACCTCCCATGGCAGCGGATGCCGGGAAACTCGTGCTCGCAATGAGCGGTGACTACCGATCCAAGAAAGAGGTGGCATATCTCACGGTCCCTGGTGTGGGCAGGAAGGTCATCGACCTTGGCGGCAATATCGAGAAAGGTACGTCATCGCGGCAATATCTTCTTGTCACTTCCCATCCACTCGTCTTTCAGGTCCAACTCTCAAACTGATCGGCAACGGCTTGATTATGGGTGCCAATGAGCTGCTTGCTGAGACACTTACTCTCGGCGAAAAATCGGGAATCGGAGCCCACACCGTGCATGGTCTTGTCAAAGGTATGTCCGTCAAGGATTCTGCTACGATATCTGACTATACGACGTAGATATAATGCCTGCTCCTGCGTAGGCACTGGATTTCTTTTGAACTTGATCATCTTGATTTACGGATTGCGTTAGCTTGATCGGATACGGTGAACGTATGGTGAATGATCGCTTCGACGGCTCCAACGGTTTTGCTATTGACGGAGGAATCAAAGATTCAGTGTCAGTGGTAGTCCTCCACCGCATTTCCCGAAGGCTAACGTTCTTGATCAGGCACATTCGTCGCCTCACCGCCGAACTCAACTGTCCGATGCCAGCTGTGGACATAGCTCACCAACGTATGATCACTGCAAGGTCGATCCATCAAGAGCAGAAATTAGCGGGTACCCACAAATGGGACATCATCGATTGGAGCGCTTTGATTGCAGGCAGCCGAGTGGCTGCGGGTATGGATCCATTTGATAGCAACAAGGTGTGTATTTTCTCTCGAAATGTACTGGATCATTTATGGGAACTGACTATTTCACGTGTCGACCAGAGTACCCATGTCATCCCGGATGACTGAGGTTTCTGAAAAACTATACCAATCATACCAGCTCTGCACCACCAAAATTGTGGGATACATCGAAGTTTTGGAAATTCCATGTCAAACAGTTAGGCAAACCTAGACACTGCTGTCAACATAGATACTTTTCTTCCGTGGCGTGACATTAAACACATTATTGAGCTGTCGTCATATGTCGATATGATTGGTGATACAGTAGGGTTAGGGTTAGGACCAAAAAGGTGCGAAAAAAAAGACGGCCTGCCCAGCCAGAGTGGCCGTGGCAGGACAGGGAAATATTGAGACAGTGCATGAGCCGAAGCCCATACAAGCCATAGTTACCCTCTGTATGGACAAGGTCGCCGTGCTATGGAAGGTCCCCAAGGCCCGCACACCCGGGTACATGAAAGGGCACGCGCCATCAAGGTAAGTATGAGGTTGAAAGATGTCGACCCCCAGCTTATATACTCTGCTACGTCGCGCACGGACCACCTACTTCGCCGATCCATTTTTGGATCGGCTGCGCTCGTCGTATACCTTTCCGGGAGTGCATGCACGTGATGGAATATTAATGAATGATCACTAGCAGATCAAAGAACACCGAACTAATCCTTCTGAATCATCCTCCTCTCACGTCCTCTTCCTAGCAAGTGCCCTTCTGTACTCTATAAATGCTACTAGGTTATCTCGTACTTCCTCTCCTCTCAGCTTCAAATCTCGTTCCTTTCGACGATCGATTGCTCTCACCGCCCTCCGCACCCCATCGACGCTCTCCACGAGGCGATCGAGAAACCCACCGTCTCTAAAGTTGACATCGTACGAGAGAGTCTCGTCCGAATAGATATCGATCAGAGCAGAAACTGCCTGGAGGAGCGGTTCAGTGCCTTTAGTGGATGGAGTGGTCGCAGTCGGTAATGTGGATAACAAATAGATGGATATCACCTATGGACAACGTAAATCGGACAATTCGGCGTACACGAACCAAGCAACATACTTGGTTTGACTCTATGGAATCGGGATACTGTGCCAGGCATTCTAGCGTACCAATACACTTCACTTGCACCCGAACATCCGCACTTGAGTCACAGACATTCATCAAGGTCTGGACTTGCTCATCAACTGGAACCTGTGTGATGGTTTAGAATAGCGGGGTACGTGGAACTGGAATTCTCACTAATTTGCCCTTCCAGATGTTCCCGATACCCCAGAGGACCCCGACGGCAATTTCCCAGATTTCCCGTTTGCGTTCCTGCCCTGGTGCGATGTCGACACCAACTTTGGACAGTGCTGCCCATGTCTTGGACCAAAAAAGTGGTCCGGCGTCGTCTGCATCGCGCTCCAGATCCGGGAAGGCCATGTTCGAAAGGAATATATTATTGAGGCATTCGATAGCGCTCACATGGATGGCACTGAGAGCAGATGTTGTCGGAGGATGAATCGATGGGCTGGATGGGGGCGGAAAAGAAAGGAATGTTGGTTGCACCAGGTCTAGAAGCCGTCGAACTAGGTGGGGAAGGACATTTGTATAGAATCGCATCGTCTCTTCACGTGAATGTATATTTTCGTCTGGCGGCATGCCCATTGTCATGTCGTCGTCCATCGCCACGTCCTCGTCTGAAAGAGTTGTTCAGTCGTCGAATGGGAATCGGGATGTACGTACCATCCAGGTCTTCTTCGTCATTTTCGTCGGTCGAGATACCCGAGACTGGGTCCGGCAGGGTTGCACATACTCCTGTCAAGATCTCAAGAGCGAGTTGGACCGTCCTGAGTCTGTTCTCTGACCGCTCGAGATCTAGTTCAGTCTGTGACTTGTGATCTGACGCTGGTGTATTTTTTAGAGATAATTTTTCGATGGACTTGGGGCAGATATTCAGAGATGAGTCGGTATTTCACAACACAACTGACCTGATGGGTTACGAGCTCTTGAACCTGCTCTGCCACTTCATCCAAGCGCACTGAGCAAATGACAAGATACAAAAAATCATTTACAACTTCGAGGGTGGCGACAGCACTGGGTGGCGATAGTGGTGAAACATTGTTCATGATGCCTGGCCCAGGTTGAGTCACGAAACTCCGCATCTGAACGCGAAAGACCTCACCGCAACACAGGACAGTGAGGGTGTCGAGACAAGATCTTTTGAGATCACGTTCGCTGGATTTCACGATGTCCAACAGACATGAACTGTAGGCAGCATCAGAACGGATTTCGTCTATTGCTGTTTGATTGTCGTCTGTGAGAACATATAGACTTTGAGCTGCACGAGACCAGCTGGTCAAGCGGACAGTAAAGAGGCAGCGATAAAACTACCTGCTGAAACTACAGTGGATATAGGCAACTTGCTGCGGGAGGACAGGAACGACATTAAGAACGGAATAAGATTGAGCTGGTTGATGGCATTGAGGGCCTTGTTCGAAGTCTCCCTGATCATCCTGAGACAAGGCTGATGCATCGGAAGGCGTAAGAGGACTCACGACAAGCACCACAAAATAGTGATTACATTGTCAGCAAACTCGTACACCACCTTTTTCGCATTTTCCGGGGCATTCGTTGGGGATTCAAGAAATTGAGCGAGCATTGTGGATATCTTGTGCGAGAAACCATAAGTCCGATGAGATAAATGACGACGGCGCGCACATACCTTTGGCACGAACGTCCTCAGGGGGGCAAGGATGTTTTTGTTGTACATCTCCGCACAAATGTCATATCCCCCATCGACACATAGATTTCTAGAGCATGGAGGGTCAATGATCGCCAAGGAGACCCGATCTGACGGACCGTAGAGCTCCAGCAGCCTCGATCCACACTTCTTCTTCACTATCCGACAGCCGCGTGATCAAGGCTCCCACCACATTTTTGCCTTGCAGCAATCTCCGGGTGGATGGATCATTTTGTATGAGGTTAGACACCGCGACGCAAGCCCATTTGCGTTCGGGCGCATCAGGGCTCTCCATCTGGGCCGCGTTACTAAACCAGATGAACAATCTCTTGCATAAGAGAAATACCTTTTGAATGATCGGCAGGATAACCTCCCTTTTTGTGGAGGCGGACTCGGCAGATGCAAGACCTTGGGGTAAATGGGAGTCTGGGACCCTCATCGGGTTGTGCCTACGCATCGTCCGTTTTTTTTGAGACTTCCCCATGACCGTACTGGTAATTGGGGAACTTGGACGTGAAGATAAGGACCGAGAGATCTCACGTGACTCGCCAAAGGGACCATTGTTGAAAGTGCTGCACAGTGCGCGAAAAAAAATTAGTGATACGCTTAGCATATGGTACTTGTACATGAGTGCCCAAGTCCTTTAAGATGTCCTCCAGCCTATAAAAACCTCAAGGATGATATCGAGGGAGTGTGCCATCCCTGGCGGCAGACTCCCGTATGGAAGAGAAAGAAGCGCGCGGTGTGGAGGATGTTGATGAAGATATGGATGATTCTATCGCACAGCCAGTAGAGTCCGCATCCGCCGAGGTGGGAGCCTCGGGGACGTAAGATGAAGCCCCGTCCCAATCCTGGAATAACTCATCTTCACCTTCCAAGGAAGGCGCAGAGGGCTCTAAACCAGGGTCATCGATGGGAGGTGCACTCGGGGAAGCTCGTCCTAACGACTCAGGAACGGAAGAGAAAGTGGATGCGTCTTCCCCATAACGGAGAGGGTGATCATCCAGGTGGCCAAAAGGTGAAGGTACGTCGGCTTTGGAAGGAGGCGAAGGAAAGGAGGGGGGCAAGCCAAAATTATGGAAAGACGTGGGTACTTCGCCCAAGTCAATGTCCAAGTCATCCAAGTCGTTTTCTACCTCGTGCCATTCTGGTGCAGAAACTGATTGCAGTGTACTTGCATCTGCCGCGTCGACAATAATTGGAGGAGAACTCGCCAACCCTTGGATGTCGATAAGCCGTGATTTGTCGTCGGTGGCGACATGCCCGTCACTTCGAGGAATGTAGGGAAGTGGTTCGTCTTCTATAAAGGAAGGCGGATTACCGCGTTGAGCTGAGTGCGAACCGACAGGTGAAGGTGTCGAGCTCGGATCAGATACGGCGGAGCTAGGAGGTAGACGTGAAAACCTAGGAACGAATGACGCTCCATAGGTGGGCGGCGATGCAGAACGAGGGGGATCGTGCAGGACGGCGGGTGGTTCGGTCTCGTTATCATTGGGACACGAGACGGTTTCTGGTCTGGGAGAGTCTGGCTCCTCGGACGCGATCGAACCCCGAGGAGACGGAGCAGATGGAGCAACGACAGACAGTTGTGGTGAGTTAGAAAGGGTCGGAGATAGCGGTTGATTGTCTGTGGAAGGGGCCATGTGCCTTTTCCTCCGCCGGCGCGCTGATTGGCGAATATTGGACTTCCATCGAGCGCTCGCTTTTGCCCACATTCGCATCTTGCCCCGAGCATCTCTTTCCCGCCCATTATCTTGAGAACCATCGTGAGCGCCTCGCTTGTGCCCAAGTTTGCGCTCTATATCCCTTGTTTTTTTCTTCCGCCGTCTCCAGATGAGACAGCCAATCATGAAAACACATATGGAGCCGGCCAAGACGATGGCTAGAGCAAGAATGGTGGTCGATTCTGTGTTGGAGCTGAGGCTGGTCCCATCACTCCAACCAGCGGGAAGTACCGATGTGTCGAACTCCACCGCGGAGGGAGTGGGCGACTGAGAAGAACTTGGCTGCGACTGTGTGGCAGAGGTGCTCGCAGTCGAAGTCGACGAACACTGCAGAAAAAGACGTTGATATCGCAACGACGGTCGGGATGTTGGGATGACACTCACTGTTGAGCCATACAATGACCATGTGTCAGTTTTCCGCCAGAGATTGTCGGAGCCTTGGACATATCTGTTTGCAACCGCTCCACACTGAGGGGGTTGGGACGTCGGTGAGGGGGCTGGGGTGGGTGCCGAGCCGGACGGGATGGCCGGGCTGTTATCGCGTTCGATAAATGGGCAAAGGAAAGTGGGAGGTGGAGTCGGGGGAGGGAGTGGGCCTGCAGCTACGGGTTGTGCAGTCGCGATGACCGCCAAGGCCGAGAGGACGGCCGGGGAGGGAAAGCGGGGAAAATGCGAGCACGGTGGGTCGTGGTTGAGCGAGTGGGGATGATCATGGAGAGAGAATAGACTGTTGCATCGGCCATGTTTTGGCTTGGCCATCCTACGAGAAAGCACAGAAGACGTGCCAAGAGAGTCTTGCGCACACGGCGTGGCTTAATGCGGACCGAGCCGAGCGTCAAACCGAGACGGACGACAACGTCGTAGGCAGAGCAGCTGCCCCTGTCGGTGGGTTTTCCTTGGCGTCGTGCACAGCGGCCTGCTCGTCGTCGACCAGAGAGCTGAGAAGGGAAGACACTCGGGACGTGGGCGCGAATACCAGCAGCTTAGCTAATGTTGTTCCGCACGCCAAAAATACACATCGCACGACCTCACAATCCCCGCTCGCTACTGCAACATTCGACACCGGCGTCGCTCCTCGTTCCGTCGCCGCGCCCTCTCCTGCACCTCCCTCTCTTCCTCTCTGCCCCGTCTCTGCATGAGTGCATCCTCGGACCCTGCTTCGTACAACAGCTTGTATGTGCGCGGACTTATCCGGATCCTCATGTCGCAACTCGGGATCGATTCGTCGCTCGATAGGGTCCTATTTTAGTCATCTAATCAAGTGACCACCATGCCCCAACAAGAATACCCACCTTCGTAAAAATATCGCACTCCTCCCTTCGTCCCTGTGCTCGGGAAGCCACTCTGTAGGCTGCCGCAGCACATACGAGTCCAAGTATTCATGCCATCGCCCGATCGCAGACCGGTCAACTTCAGCACTGGGGTCGTTGCCCTCGAGCAGCTGGACCAGCATTTTCTTCGATTGCGGGTCCTGTGCCATCACCAGTGAGCAACGATCAGAGTCGACAAACATCCAGCTACCCATTCAATGCGATACAGGTGCTCATCTGACCCCGCGTGCCGTTCAGCCTCTCGACGATACCGGATCATATCCTGATTGGTTAGCCTTTCGGCCTTGCGCGCATCTTGAAGCATCCCCCATAGCTCCTGTGACTTGTTATCTGATAGCACGCTTTGCACCTGCAATCGCTTAGTATCATTTCTGGAACGCATGTAAAATACCCCTGACCTGCTTGATAAATGCGGTAATGAGCTTGTCCAGCGTGAAGAGCAGGTAGGCCTGTGTGTCCATTCTCAGCACGAGTCTGGACGCCTGTCCGAAAGCCACCCACCTGGTTGCCAAAGAACCATCGCATGTGCTCCTCAAACAAAACGACCTCGAGCTCGCCGTCAAAGAGCTTTTCACAGGCATCAATAAAGTACATGTAAACCAGGTTCGGTATGCTGTCTGGTCGCTGCTCTCCCAATGCTTCCGTGGCCTGTCTTAGGACAGCGCCGGGGCCATTCGGATCATCTAATCCTAGCTCGACGGCAATTGGATTACTATCCATAGGATTGAGGTTCTCCGCCACATGCTTAGCACCGTCGTCCTTGCAGGTGACCAGCCGGGAATATATCGACTGTAGCCTCAATGAGTCAACCGAGTCAATCTGGGAAGAGGACCAGCTACCTGCAGTAAACACAACAATGTATAAATGGTCGTGTTGACAAAAAAGGGTCTGCGCTTCGGGATGTCATTAAAATCAGTACAAGGCTGGGTGGTGCGAATCCAGACGTCGCTAGAGCTGCATCCGGGGTTGGTAGCGCGATGAGAGCGGGGCGAAGTTGGGGTCAAGGAAGCCGTGGGTCTCGTGTCGTTCCCGGGAGACTTTTCTGGAGATGATCTGGATAATGGTTTTCCCGTTGCGGTCGATGGACCAGTTGCTGATCTACTCCCGCTGTGCGAGTTGTTCAATGTTTCGTGCTCCAAATCATCGTCCTGTAGACCGTCAGAGGGACCGCATGCAGCATCGAATTCGTGTGCCGGAAACATGTAAAGCAAAGGCACGAATTGCCGGAGAAAGCCCTCGATAGCACGTCGCTCCGGTGGGCTGTATTGTGCCTGAGAATGATCTAAAAAGGAGTAGACCAGACGGAGCGAATCATGCAATACGGACGTCTGAGGAAATTCAAACTCCAGCTGATGTCCCACTGAACCTGCCGCGAAAGACGGTCGACGTCGTTGCGCAACCTTTTGTTCTTGACCCTCCTTGATGCCCTCGATATGCTGCACGAAATGCTTGGCTGTGATGTGTTTCTTATCGTTCTGCTTGAACTGATTCCCTTGATGATCAAGAGATTTGTAAAAGTTTTTGGCATCGACCTCACGCCAGGTCTTGTTCCACTCTCGTTGTATCCGGCGCCACTCCTCGTCCTTGGCCTTTAGGCGCGCGAGCACGACTGGCACTGCGACGCTGGGGCAATCCTGCAGGGCCTGAATCACTTCTGTACTGGCATCGCGCCCGTAGACCTTCTTCAAGGTGCGGTGATAGATGCTCCTGCTAGATCCGCCAAAGTCGGCCTTGAGCCGGAAAGTTGCACGCTCCTCGTTGGTCATCTCTTCGATGCGCGTAGTGAGGGGCTCGAAAAGCGCGATGGTGCGGGAAAGCGCCTCGAGCTGGACGTGATACTCGTGCCGCTCTTCTTCGCTCTTGTGAAGGGCTTCTTCAAAGGAGTTCTTCTTATGGGAGATGAAACCGGCCTCTTCTGATGCCCACGTTGGATGGGAAACCCAGATATCATTCAAGACAGAACGACACAGCTCATCGCGGTTAGAACAGGCTAGATTGACTTCCTGCACGCGACATGAGGGGAGTGGTTCATGAGCTTCACCGAAGTGACTTACGCTGTCTGGTAGTTTGCGATAACTCGGGCCCTCTCCTTCGTCTGCTGGGAGGGCGGGTAGCGGTTCTGGTGGGCCTGTGCGAATGCTGCCGGGAGGGCCGTGTTCGGGGCTGGACTGGAATTCGTCGATATGGAGAACATCCTTGAACTGTGCGAGCAAGTCGCCGTCGCCTAAAAAGACCTGGGACAAGTCGACGAGGGTTTTGGCATCGATGATGTCCTTTGAGTAGAGGGTGAGCAGCTTGAGGAATTCTTCGTAGGTGTCCTTGCTTTCTAGCGTCCGCTTTGCGCGCTCAAAGAATAAGAGTTCGTCGGGGGGAGTCTGAATGGCGAGGTGGGGGACGTTCATGACAGGAGGCAACATGCCCATGTGTGGAAGTGGAGGGGGTGGCATGACGTGGGATTGAGGGTGGGGTGGCGAGGGGGGAGGTAGAGCATAGGACGTGTAATGGGGTGAATCCGGCTCTCCGGGTTTGTGTGTATGCTTTGGTTTCTTTGCCTGGGCGACACGTCAGTTACGGACGGGAGTAGGAGGACGGGGACACGGACTCGACTGACTATCGAGCGGGATGGGGGCACTGGGGTGGTGTCTTTCTCGGGGCCTTTGCGCCTCTTCTTTGGTGCCACGACGGGTTTCTTTCCGATCTTGTCCTTGTCCACATCGGACCACTGTGGTGGCATCCCGGGACCGAGGGGTGGCTGGGGGAGGATGGTGGGGACGCCGCCGGGTGCAGCAAAGGCGACGGAAGCGTCAGGGAGGAAGTCCTTGAATTCTGCCAAGAGGTCCTGTGCGTCCTTGAAGAGGAGCTGGACCTGGGCGTACACCTGGGACTGGATGGGGTGTGTGCGGGGAGAGGGGAATGGAGGGAAAGGCTTACGTCCTGTATGTGACGCTGTTCCTTCTGGTATGTCTGGAGGATCTCGAGGAAGTGCTTGTAGGTGTCTGGGTCATCGGCGTAGCGGGCCTTTATCTTGTTGAGGTATTGGATTGCGTGGTTGAACTCGCCGGGGGGCTTGCCGTCGAGGGCATTCCTGGCGCCGACGAGGAAGGAGGCTGCGGCGGTGGTGGAGGGGACGCCGAGGTCGGAGGGGGACGGGGGCTTGGCGGTGGTGGACTGGGTGGTGGTGCCGGAGGGGGTGGTGACGCGGATCGCATTCGGGTCACGTGGGTCGGCGGAGATGTCGATCCTGTAGCCGGGGGGGAGGAAGGTGTTGAAGCCCTGGATGAGGGAGGGGTTGCCGTGGAAGAGCATGGAGACGCGGTCGATGACGCCGGGGGTGTCGATGCTGGGCGGGGTGAGCGGGGGCGGGGCGGGGGGACGGGGCTTACACTTCGCTCTTGAAGTCCTTCATGATGTCGAGGAAGTGGTTGTACACGTCGGGCTTGTCCTGGAACTGGACCTTGACTGCATCGAGGTAGCTGAGGGCGTCGGTGACGTTGAGGGGCCGCGGGGCGAGCTCGGGCATGGCAGGAGGGGACCACCGTGGGAACTGCGGGTGCGCTCGAAAAAAAGAGGCGCGCTGCTGGTGTGCGACGACGTGCACGATGCCTCCGCGCGGAAACGACGGCCTCGACTTCACGCCCATCCTCACCCACTACCTCTTCCTCTTCACCACCGTCCTCGCCGTCGTGCGTGTCCCCCTCTCTCCCCGATCCCCGCTCACCCCCCCACAGCTCGCCTGGTTCATCGCCTTCATATCACAGGCCATCGCAACCGCACAGTGTACGTCCCTCCCCCCGCCCCCCGCCCGCGCTCACCCTCTCCAGATGGAAACGTCGGCGTCCCCTGGTTCGCCATCTTTCTCCAGCTCTTCCTCATCCTCGGCGTCGTCCACACCCTCGCAACCGACTCCATCGCAATGCACCGCTTCCAGATATCCACCTTTGGCGCAGTCGCGGTCGTGTTCGCCGTCCTCAGCGTAAACGAGAGCATCTTCTCCGGCAGCGCCTCCCTCGACGCGATGGCCGCCGGCTGGCTCATCCTCTCCTTCGTCGACATCCTCTGGGTCCTCTACTTCACCTCAGAGGAAGACTCCCTCGCACTCCACCTCTTCAACTCTCTCGGCACAGGCGGCCTCTCCCCTCCCTCCCGTCGTCGCAGAACCCGCGGCCCCTCCGTTCACAACATGGCCTCAAACGGCTACGCCGCCAACTACTCCTCCGGCGCCGGCATCGGCTCCCAGGATATCCCTTACGACCCTGCCGCCAAAATTCCCGCTACAGTCGGCCCCGCAGCCGTAAGGAGCCAGAACAGCTTCGTCGGTGGTGGTAGCATCGACGGCGCTCCTCCCCGCACTCTCGCCCCCGCACCCACAGGCAGCACCCACAGCACCCCAATCCCCGCGCCAGGCCAACTCACCAGTCCCGACCCAAACGTCGGCTCAGGTTCTCCCCTCATCGGCCCAGGCGCTGCCGGCCTCGGCGCAGGCAACACACTCAGTCCTTCCAGCCCCTCCCCCGACGCTGTCCAAGATCAGGATTCTTACACGTACAAGGCAAAGGCTCTCTACGCATGTCCGTGCTCCTCATCCCCTCTTCATCGCGATTCTCACTCCCACTTTAGACACCGCTTCCCCTGACGACCCCAACGAAATTTCCTTCATCAAGGGTGAAATTCTCGACATCCTTGACAAGCAAGGCAAGTGGTGGCAGGCAAAGAAGACGGACGGAACGACCGGCAGTAAGTCCTCTGTCCTTCATCGACCCCCTTGGTTCACTCTCCCTCTAGTTGCCCCCTCGAATTACCTCCAGATCATATAGATCCTTCTCTCCTCTCACGGACACCTGTCATGCACTCCACGAACTTGACGTTCTTTTAATGGCGCAGAGGTTACCGAGTCGCTTCTTGGTGTTGTTGTCATCCACTATATTATCCGTTTGCCTCGTTTCTACACGTTCTATTTATCTGTTGCTCGACAAGATGATACCACATGGTCCCGCATGCTTTTGTTTTCACGAATTAATGCCT
>JBBPKY010000055.1:17409-61562 GCA_038089495.1 Xerocomellus dryophilus
CTCGCTCTCGGCGGCGAGTTTTGGATGAACTCCATGCATCTGGACTCCCCAATACGATTGCCAGCGCTGACAACGCTTCGCTTGAGGCGGGTGAACGCCTTGTTTGTGTGGCAAATCAGGCGATGGGAGCTTCCTTCTCTCGTCCACATCATCGCCGACTTCCCCGCAGACCACGGTGGACTGGAAGAGTTATGGCTCCAGTTCGGTAGCCAACTCTGCACCGTCGAGCTTGGACGAAACATTGCTTTCCACATGACAGACCAGATCTCGGCATTCCTTCGGGGCTGTGCGGGGGTCAAAGTCTTCAACTACTTTATCAACTTCACTGCACCACCTACAGAGTCACTGCTGGTCGAGCAATCCTCCCTCCAGTGTGTAGGAATCCACGCTTTCCCGTGTGGCATTCTGAACGATAATTGGAGGCATCTCAACCGCCATTTCGAGTTCCTTTCCAGTCGCTTCCTTCCCGCTCTCAAGCGCATTGTTTTGCACGGGAACTGGCAGCAGATCATCAAGGATTCACGCATTTCACCCGCCGTCGACTGCCTCACACAGAAGGGTTGTGCAATCCTGTTTGCAGATCATTTAACGAGTCCTCCTTGTGACCACCTCTGATTGACGGTGGGTGGTTTAGGCTCCTTCTCATGATGCTTGTATTTATCTCCCTCTCAGCGGTCGTTCGCTTCTTATTCCCAAACAGAGCTCATTCTTGTGGTTATCTAACTGCCATACAAGAATGGCCGATAAATATGCCCATAGAACTCTTCTTCGTTCCAGCGGACCATCACCTTTCCCATCAGCCGAGTGTTAAGAACCCCACAAGTCGTTGTTTAGCGCCGTCCCTTCGCGTTGTGTTATAGATCTTGATTATCCATGGCCTACCTGAAAGATTTTCATGTTGCGATCGTTGGAGAGGTATGTACCGGTTAGTCCGTGCGGAGTCGTACTGGAATCAAAGTCAATCTGTTCGAATCTGCAGTAAGCTGCATGACTGGTACTTGGGTCTGAACTTACTTTCCTGAAGTAGGTGTTGGTGTGGGCCTGGGTAGGTCGGCGACTAGGCTAATCGAGACCTTCGATGAGAGAATGTCTTTGTGATATAGGTCCGAATGCGCTACGCGCCTTGCATGAGATGGACCTAACAGAGGCTATGATGGCGCATGCAGACCATAAAGCTCCTGACCAGAAACCCTTTCGCTTCGTCTCTGGACACATTCTCGATGTCCACTCATCGTCATGTACGTTCCTACCTGTTCATCAGCTTAACGGCAGTACGAAATCCTGCCGGAAGATGTCGTACACCGGCCATCTACACTAACGTTTCTCACGCACCCTGGACGCCGATCGATCCTGCATCACTCATTTCAACGAGTGATGTACATCAGTGTCTCGCAACGGCTCTAGACAAGTCATTCATTTTAAAGGCGGTACCCTACTCGGGGCCGACGTCGTCCTTGTGCGGACGGCATCAGAAGTACGGTCCGTCAACCGAAACCGGAGAAAATGGTCGATTCGTGCCATCGATCCGCCACTCAGCAGCTTTGTAACGGGGCAAATCGTTCTCGTGGTGGATGCGGCACATGGAACGTGCCCCCACTTGGGTGCCGGCGTGGGTCAAGGATTTGAAGGCGTCCTCGCGCTCTGCAAACTACTTGGACAGTCAGAGAGACGAACCTCGAGGCACGGGCTCATCGTCCCTTGGGGTCGTTTCGTGCTGCTGTAGGGCGTACTGCATGTTTATGACAGCGTACGGCGACCGCGCGCTAATATGGTTCTGGAAAGGAGCGCCATGGCCGGGGAGCCTTCATAGGTGACAATACAGCCATAATACAGAATCTCCGCGCTCAACTATCGAGACAGTGGGAATTTGTTCATCGCTACGATCTAGGAGCTGACTTGGAGAGCGCGATATATAGAGACGTTGAGGAATGATGGAGCCTGCGATCACCTAGCACGGTGTTTTCGAATCCACATATTCAGAAATGCTAGTGACTGAGGAGAGCTTCTGAGAACAAGTACATGCATATGAAGGTACAGATCCAGTCGAATAAATCATGATACATTTTCAGGCCATATCCTTCCAATCGCCATCCAAAAGGCAAATACCTCGTTTCGCCAAACGCTGCCTCCAAACTCGCATCTCGCCCTGTACACCAGCTTCTTGAGCGTGATGATTCAACCCCCTCCGCACCCAGCGTATGTCTCTCATGCGTACAACATTCAGCGAAGGCAACGAAGGAAGCCACGTCTCCAAAATTCTCCAGAAATCGTGATTCGGTCGAGGGACAGAGAGAATCTGCAATGGTAGTACCACCTGTCCCGAGCCTGCGCCATTGGGAGGCACCAAGACCGGCAATGGCGTCTCGAGCGAGAGATGGCGCAGATTTGGACAAGTGTGGAATAGAGTACGCGGAGAAGGACGAAAGCGTGTCGGCCATGACTTAGGGGTGAAGAGCGAGAGCGTCGAAAGCGCGTTGCCATGCACATCGAGGAATCGCGTCGTGAGAGCTGTCGGATAAGGTACGTCGTCGTATGGTGTGATATATAAAGCCCTTAGGCGTGGAAGAGTCGCATTTAACAGAGCGTGCATGAGGGAGGACGAGGGCATAGATAACAAGGTCAAGGTATGGAGACGGGGGAGAACCAGCTTCACGTTCGTAGCCGGAATATCGACGGCTTCTTGACTCCCCACTTCCACATCTGCTGGCTCCATATCGCTCCCAATAACTTCCAGACGCTCGAGTTGGCGACACGTTTGGAGCAGTCGAACGAATGGGTCCTCCTCAATGGAAATCGGAGAGCTGAACGCGGCAATGTAGCAAACACCGCAGAGAATTCTCAGATTGGAAGCTCCATCCCTGTTGGTCAGAGAGGCAAGAGCCCGGCGACTGAGCGGAAGCGTTGGCGATAGTGTTAAGTTTTCCATAAATGGCATCAGGGGAAATAGCGCGGTAAGCAGCGAGTCGATCACGAACGCCTGCCTGGAATCATGCATGGATGTTATCTCTGATAGATCAAAAATCTGAACCCATCTTCCCGGCGCGGAGTATGGTATTCTGCGAATGGAATCCCACAACTGGTCTGCAGCGCGGAGTTGTAGAGCGAACTTGTCGAAGCCGCTGACAGTATAGAGCTTCACGTTTGAATACAAAAGTGGAGAGGCCACCTCCTGTGAGTCGGATGTTAGTGACTTTTGCGAGAGTGAGTTGTCCGTCCAATCGAGTGTGCTGGCATCATGCATGTGTTCTCGCTTGCGCGATTTACGCCTCCGATTGAGCGATTTACGCGGACACGAGTTTGATGGACACGAATTTGACTGACAGGACTTACACGAAATGACTTGCACACCAGCATCAGCGAAACACACCACGAAAGTCCACGTGCGGTGGCCCTGCGATGCGACCGCTGCGGTGCATCAGATGGTAAGGCAAGGGAGAATATCCTTGACCAAATTTCCGCTGGCAGAGGTTTCAGGGGCGGTTTTTGGGGGAGGAGAGGCAGGAGGACGAAACGTCCACCATATCGTGCAAGCGGTCTCGGGCAAAGCAGGATAGTCTCGCTCATGTAAAACAAATCTTAGTCGGGAGGTGGACAGGTGCGTGTCACGGAAGCAAATGTCTGCTTATCACCTCTTTTGAACCGCTTAGTGCATTATCAATCGTATCGTTATCATACAAGCATCGTAGTTCCGGGGAAATAATCTCATTTCGAAACCATTGCTTGCTAACAGCCATTGACACGTGCGTGGTAAAAGGTACCATGAAAGCTCTGCGCGATCACGAACTGCCAGGGGGACCCAGGAGGTCGCTCATTTCATCAACAAATTTCTGATAGTCATCTCTCTGCTTCACGATTGGTGCCTTCAGTTCTTTATCTGGTACCTGGCTATTCGATGGAGAAGCAGTAACAGTTCCCAGTTGGCTCCTCAGTACCCCAACGAGGTCGGGTCGAGCCTGAGGAGACGTTGCTTCTAAGCCGACATTGACAGAAGGCGCGGCGTTGACTTTAGAGGAACTGGGTGGTGCCGAAGCCTTTTTTCTTTTCAGCGACGCCGGGACGAAAGCTGTTGCTTCTTTCTTCAGATCACGCAATTCTGGTTCGGCCGAGATACTGGCACCAGTGTGTACTCCACTTGCGGGGATGGTGCCAGGGGTACCAGTGGGGGGCTTTGGAGGTAAGGAAGGGTGCCCAGGCGGCAACCGACTGGCGCGATGTGCTTGATAAGTTTGGTGAGGGATGGATGAAAGGGGATCTTGAATTGTAGCAGCGGATTGGATCCGGCGAGGAAAAAAGCCAGGAGGTGGTAGGGATGGAGGTATGACGCCGGGTGGACTTGCATAGACACCGCCGTTGAAACCGGATGGTGGCGGTGGCGGTGGCGGAAGTATGAACGATGACGTACTCGATGGAAGTGGAGGCGCAGGAACTGAACTCGGCGGCACTTGATTGCACTGCGCTGCTCGGTTCGTGAGCTCAGCACCTTTTGCAACAGGTTCAGCGTACGAGACGAACCTGGTACATTACCCGGTGGGGGTCCTTCTGGCATGGGAATATCATCGTCGCTTTCGGGATCTTCCAGGCCTGCGCCCGGTGGCGGGCCGTCGGGCATGACAATATCCTCGTCCGAGTCTTCAAAGTGAATGAGCAAGAAAACAGAGCAGTGAAGGAGTGAAAATTCCACCTCCGACATCTTCACCACTGTCCACTTCATCCGTGGTGAGAGCTGCAGATGTGTATAGTACATGGACAAGATTATTTCCAATTAAACACTCACGTCTCTCGATGTAAGGCATACCAGGAGGGGGGACGCCGTAAGGGTTCATCACAGGGTCATAGTAAATGCTGCGCTCCGGATGCCGTGGAAGACCATGTTTATTGAACAGATTTCTTTTCTGTTCCGCAGGAGGTACTTCCTTTTGATCTTCACCCTTTTCCTGTTTACGCGGACGATACACGAGCTTGCGCTGTTCGGGATGCTCCTTGACATATTCGTCCTTCTTTTGCATGACCTTTGACAATTCATTCTTGAGATCCGTCAACCGGGACCTGTCCGAGGCAGATAGTTCGGCGCCGGCTTCAAGCTTTTCGATTTCATCCTCCAGGTCTGAGACACGATGAGTAGGCGTACTGACAAGGAATGACGGGGCCTGCCTCGTGTATCCTTCTTCACCAAAGCAAAGTCGCGGGCCTTGACTCTCTCCGCCTTGTTCTACTGCAATAGATTGTAATTAGAGAGCAAACCAGAGATTCCCGCGAAACTTGCCTTCTTGAGTTCCTTCTTGCGTTGCGCCTTTCCTGAGCAAGGTAAATGGGTGAACAGTGAACCAGGGGCTAAATGAAAGCCTCACTCACTGTAGGCATCGGCAGGGTTCAGATTTTTTCCCTTTGCCATAGTAGTTGGTAGGATAGTGGGACGCAGTGACACGTGACTATGAGATGGGAGTCATTTGCCAGCGTTGTTCGCCATAGACTGTGTGGCCAGTCCCCGTCCAAGGGAACGGCCCCAGCAAGGTCTCCGGGAGCGATATCAGGGATTTCTTGTCCATGTCAGTCCCGATGGCTCAGAAGCCATCTGGACAAAACACTCCAAAGCGACCCTCCAAGATGGCGTCCTCTCAGTCTCATTCACAAAGCTTCCCCAGGCGTGGCAAGAAGTCCTCCACTCACGGTGTTTGGAACAAGGAGAGTGAGTACCAGCCGTATCAGCCACCCCGCCGAGTGCCAATTTGGCTCCCTCCAGGATTTGTGAACGCCCAGTATCGATTCATCATGAATCCCATGGGCGACTATACAGTCCATTTCGCGGATCCGGACATGTATGTTCTCCATTCTTATGTCTCGATGTTTTCTGAACCTCTTCCTGTTAAAGTTTCTTCCAATGGCAAGATATATTACAGGTCATCGTCCCGAGAGCGTCAGCCTACGCATCGACAACAAGTGGGGAGACTTGCGGTCCAGACGAGGGCTTGACTACTTGTCCTATCTGCCTTTCCCCACCTGTTGTCCCTAGAATGACGAAGTGCGGTCATGTTAGTGCCCCCAGTCGTGTTTTCATCTCCCCACTGAATTACTTCAGGTATTCTGTTTCCCATGTATCCTCCATTACTTGAGCCTGTCGGATAATCTTAAATGGGCCCGCTGTCCCATCTGCTTCGACTCCGTTAACGCGAAACAGCTCAAGGGTGTCAAATGGTTCGAAGGTTCAACTTTGTCCCTCGAGGACTCCGATAATCCTGCTTCGGGCGGCTCATCTTCCTACTCCCTCGATGATCTGTTCCAGACGACTCCTCGTACAGGTTCTTTCATGCGCATGCGTCTTATGCAGCGACCCCAGATCACGACTCTGGCACTCCCTCGCTCAAAGACGTGGCCCTCGGACCTCCTCCCACCTCACCAGGCCCCATTTCATTTCCTCCCTGACGTATACAACTTCGCCAAGTTCATGCTGGCCACTCCACAATATCTGATTGCAGATCTCTCGAAGGATCTGGATATCCTGGGCGCCGAACGGCGCTCGATGATGGCCGCGAAAGATGAACTCAGTATTGTGTACATTGATGCCGCGGAGGAAAAGTTACGCCATCAAGTAGCGAAGGCGGCTGCCCTTGAATCGCCCCTACTCATCAGAACTATCGACAGGGCTCGCAAAGAGTACGAAGACCTCCTGTGTAGCTATGTGCACAATACCAGTCGAAGTGGACGTGTTGATATCGAGCCAGCCGGGCTACACGAGACTCCCGATGCGTTTCTGGCGACTCAATGTTTGCCATCATTAACGAATTTGGATGCTTCTTTGCTAGTGAATTCAGACCTTGCGACCCAACCTAATCGGTCCCCTCAGCCCACTAGTAACAGAAACCACCGACAACGTCGTAATTTGAACCCGCCCCCTCCTTCGACGCAGACTTATTACTATTATCAAGCAGCGTCGGGCCTACCTGTCTTCCTACATCCGCTGGACATCAAGATCTTATTCTCCCATTACAATGGATACGCCTCGTTCCCTGACGAAATTACTGTCCGCGTCGAGTCTGCTGCCGAGGGCACTGTTAATGACGACCTGCACAAACGCTGCAAATATTTGGCCCACATGCCGGAGGGTGCGGACGTTGTGTTCATTGAAGCTGATCTGGAGGGAGTTGTAGGACGAGACGGCTTGAAGAATTTTGAAGGTGCACTCAAGCTGAGGACATCACGAAGGAAGGAGAAGGAGAAGAAAGACGACCGGGCGCGTGCGCGGGCAGAGGAAAGGGCGAAGGAAAGGGTGAAACTTTTGTCACGCGAAGACAGCGTTGTCCCTGGTCTTATGGATCACCCGCCACCTGCTCTCGAGACGGAGGAGTCTTCATCACGTATTCCAACCTCTCAGCCTATGACTGGTGCATGGGGTTCAAGAAGCTTTGCCTCTGCACTTCACTCTGCACCAATGTCCCGTCCACAGCCGGTTAACCGCAATGTGACCCCAGAGATTGGTGATGAATGGGACCTGGATGCGGCTTGGCATGAACTTGAACAACGGGGTGGAGGTCGTAGACACGGAAAGAAGTTGGTGGTGCTGGGCGGTGGTGCTGGAGGACGGCGACGTTAGATCTGACACGGACATGGCAGCGGCCAGAATCGTAACGGTTTGATGTACCCATTCTTTCTTCAGCTTTGTATCAACAATCAGACATAACATGTATATCCGGGTCGTATACGATTGATTTATTTTGACTACCAGAGGGAGATTCCGAATGGTTGTAAAGAACGGATATTTGACATCTGGTCCCATTCTGAAGGCACCTATTGAACTGACGCATATCCCTGCGGGCAATTCTCCTGAGCAATGCTGGCAGATCCACTACGGATGTAGCAAATTCTGGCAGGCACACATTCTCCTGTACACGGAGGGGTAAGAATGGAACTCTTGCCCTGATAAGTGTTGAAGATCTGGTTTACTTATCAGGAACAACGCTCAGTCCGGATTTCAACAAGGTGTCTACATACCTCGACTAAGGTAGAGTTCACAGCCATCTCTGCAATGACGAGGGTTAGGCGGAGGTCAGACACCTGTCCGGATGACTCACGCTCAGTCACAAGTTGCCACCAAGTTGCGTTTAGCGGGTCATTGTCTGTCCAGGGGATGTTTGCGCCATAGGTTTCCCTGGTACTGTACTCCAACTCGAATGTGGGCCCATATTGAATTTGGTCGTCTAGAGCACTGAAGGTGTCGACAGCGGTTATATAACTGTCGAAACAACGCTAGTCCAACTTCTGTGGCCACCAGATAAGAGGTAACTCACGTGTAAGCATCAAGGACTTCGAAAGTCTATGAATAATCCGAGATTAGTATCCACTTCTCCAGGAACGTGACAGACACACAGTAGAGTCGACCTCGTAAACGCGGAAACCGGTGTTCAGGTTTTTCAGAGGAGTCACCGCGGGCCCAGACTAGGGAGGATTAGCGACGTTGGAACAAGGAGGTGAAGAAGAACATGCCCAGGATACTGTTTGAGCAGTGTCAATGTTCATTATTGTGGCATTGTTCGTGTAAAAGATCTATGTCCAGTTCGCCAAAATGATGCGCATGGGGGTTCCGAGGGACTTACAGACACTCGATCCTCATGGGCATGGCCCCAAAAGATATCTGCAGAAGGGTTAACTAGCTGCTTACAGGGAAGATTATCATACCGACTCGCAATGACGTGAGGAGAGAAGCGATCGACACTGTAAATCTCATCAAGAAGGTGACAAGGACACAAGAACAAGAACATTACATTTGATAGACTGTTGAATGGAGAGTTTAGTTGAAATTGGAATCTCAAGGAAGCACACGCACAGAGATTTGTTGGATTCATGAGCGAATTAGAACCATCCCAACCGCTGAATACATGGCCGATAATCCAGACTGTCCTTCCGTCAGTATGGACCGTACCCTGACTGAATGGCCACGTACCGCGATCGCCTGCATCCTCAGCATCTTGCAACTCGTCAGTCAGGAATCTCATCATGCCGGAGGTATCTGGGTATGAAGCGTTGATATAATTGAAATAGTTTGATCTATGAATGGCTCAGAAAACGGATGAGAAGTCGATGAAAAGTCACTGACCGATACCCTATATAAAAAGAATAAAACATATTGATGATATCTGCACCGTATACTCCACTCGTATGGACGTACATAGGTTTGTGTTCAAACTGATGATCCTCAGTCCGTCGGTTCGTTTCACCATGTATGCTGCATAGTGTGCACGTGAGTACTCGACTGAATCTTCCGGTAACCAGCCTTCGTAATTCCAAAGTGCGGTGATATGATCATACAGCCTGGACACATGTCAATAGGGTAAAAGATTTTTACAATGCGGAATCCAGCATACCATCCAAACTGCTGACCCAGCTCACCACCAAGGGAGTAGGAGGCCGCTAGATCCGACGGGTAGCTCTCGTGGTTGCCTAGCGTTGCATATACCGGACCCGGCCCTAGCATGCGTTTGAGGAGGTCGAACAACACAACCTAGAGACAGTTAAGAACAGCGAATGACATCTTTTGCCACCTTACCTCAGAATACTCGGTAAAGGCCCTTGATACGTGCTTAATAAGACATCTGAAGGCAACTACCCGACTCACCTCGATAGTTGAATGTTGGGATCATGTGCGACCAAATCACCGGTGAAGAGCGTGAAGTTGAATCCAGTCGTCTCCGTGCCAGCCAAGGGAGGGATAGCCTCGAGAGTGGCAGTAATCAATGAATATGGGGAGTCGCTGCATAGCTTCCAGATGCAGTTCGACGCTTGTAAGAGAAGGTAAAGCACGTACCACAAGAAATAGCCAAACCGAGGCGCTGGTAGCAGTGGTGTCTGCGGGCTTTGCTGGTTATAAGCATTTTCACGGCAACAGAGTCCGCTGGTACAGTTCGCCTCTGCCCCATTAGCAAAACCTGTAGGTCGATAAGGACGAGGGAACAAAAGATAACCAAAGGACGGGGATCACATACGAGGATCGATATGGAGATCAGACACGTGTAATACTTTCAGACGCTCGCCGCTGGATTGCTTTGGAACAGGAAGGGGATTCGGCTTCGGTTTGGCAAACCAGCCTGTGATATTCAAAGGCAAGGTGTCCGGATAGGAGCAAAGTCCAAGGAATTGGGCACAGAGAAGCTGGAGAGTAATGTAAATCTGAAATCATGGATTGCTTTTACAGCACACTCACCTGTCCGTCATATCCCCCGACATCAGCAAACGACATAACCTGCGTGAGAATCGGCCCGAGGGTGAGAGGACCATAGTTCGCTTCACAAGTCGATGAGTAATTGAAATATTCACATAGAGCGACAGTGAAGTTTGGTCCTTGATCAGGTGCACTTAGCGCAAGAAACTTTGCGACCTCCAGTGATGCCTGGCAGCGCGCGCATTGATTCGTGCCAAAGATTGGGTTGATCGAGATTGACTTGACCTGTGCGATGGCTTGTTCTAGAAGTTTCGAAGGACCAGCCACGGGAGGGAGCGGGTGAGGATCTGACGTATCGTTCTAACTCGCAGATCAGATGTAACTATAATGTGAAAAGCGCTGTGTTTCACCTGGGGAATGTTATTCGGATCAGTGAGCGAATAAGGGAACACTTTATGCTGAGAATAGAAAAAAAGATCAGCACCTCCATACGGCTCATGCACATGACGCTCACAGTAACTGGGTCCGAGATGACTGGCTGAGGTTGCTCTGACGTTGCTGTAGGATTGTTGTAGTACAAGGCGTACAGCGAGGTGGGGAATGCACCGGATACCGTATACGCGGACGGTTGCCCGCTCACAAGCCTCGCGGTGGCGGAGGCAAGCACCACAGCAGAGAGCCACGCACTGGGTCTGAGCAACATCGAATTCCGCGAACTCGGAGGACACGGAGAGGTCAACGTCACGAGCCTTTTATGCGATAGAAGGCACATTAATTCTTCCAAATTTCCACGGCCGGGT
The DNA here is from genome assembly GCA_038089495.1 of Xerocomellus dryophilus. Lineage (NCBI taxonomy): Eukaryota > Fungi > Basidiomycota > Agaricomycetes > Boletales > Boletaceae > Xerocomellus > Xerocomellus dryophilus. The sequence continues at coordinate 28,360 of JBBPKY010000055.1, forward strand.
TAAGCGCTCGTCACATTTCCAGGATTATCTCACGAACGTGCATCACAATCGACCCATGCAGACAACCGAGGCGTAGTGGATTTGATATGACTGGAGGATTTCCGCATAGTGAGCACCGGTACTAGCGATTCCTTACCCGTGATGGCCGAAGATGCACGTGCATGGACCTTGATTGTTTGCAAGTACACCAACCAGGACTGGATGATACTTGGAACGGGCCTTCAGGGCAGATAATAGGGAACTTTGAACAATGCGCTTCGGAGTGGCACGGTTGGGCCCTGCATCGAAGAAAATTGCCATGCCGAGTAAATGACTATCTTAGCAATTCATTGACGATCAGATGCTACATACAATGTACCGTCAATCACCAGCGCTTCAGCAACAAGGGTACAGTCAGATTGAGCTAAAGAACAATTCTAGTTTTATCCGTCTCCATTGAAGCAGCATTATGACGAATTCGGCGTCGCGGAAGCTTCTGTTTGAAGAATGACATCGTGGTGAGTTCAGAATTCTATGGAGATTGAGTCTCGAGTCAAACATCAAAAGTATCGAACGGTGAGCAGAGTGGACGCACAAGGACTGATCGATGTAACTACAGCGTCCTGGACATTTAGTGAGGAACCCAGCTATCAAGGCGGGATGATATAGGTGGAATACAAGAATTTGCAGATTTGCAGAGATACATGGACTGTGCCCACTGGATGAGCTGGACGTTAACCGACGTGGCGACTACGAAGTTTCAGTATTACGATACCGACGAAGGAATGACTGGACATAAGAAATCGGTGTTCACGTATGGCGAGAATTTGAGGCTTGGGGAGGATGAGGAGTCTCGATCTCCCTCCGTCTGCGAGACGCTTCCTCCTTGCGAGCAGCTCTGGATCGTGCCTTTTCCTCTGCTATTCTCCGAGACTCTGTCCAGAGGTGGAGGGTATAATCGTGGAGTGCTTGGGAATAAGATACGAGGGGATCACTTGAAGTCGTGGGTTGTGGATGGGAGAACATGCAGAGATACTGGACGGTGGAAGTGGGGACGGACTCGGAGGGGGACTACTAGTGGAGCTGGCAGGGAGGGAGTGAGAATTTAAATGGTGGTACGTATGTAGTGCACACCCTGCCATATTATTCTCCGGATCACTGGCGTTGCTCCACCTGCGCGCGCAACCGCTGCCAATCACGGCTTCCGGCATGGGATCCAGCAGATCAGCCCCTCCAATCCCGTCCTGATCTTTCCAGACATGCAGGCTCACGCTGGCCCATTGACGTGATAACTGAACACCCATAAATCTGTCAATGGATTCCACGGCACCTCATGCCAGGCTGGTGACTTGTGTTTCCGTCCTCGGGCGAAGTTCCAAGCTCCACTTGCCAACCGAATGTTAACGGCACTTAAGATGCACGCTCATTGGGTTCCAAATATATTGCTTTACTACGTCCGCCGCACGTTAACGACAGTTGATGTTGCTCTCCTGCCGCTGATTGATAAAGAGAAATGCGAGCGAGGTGGAATCCGGTGGTCTTTGACAGAATCTCGATATCTTGATTATAAGATGTAAAACTGCGCCCCAGAAAACGAACGGGACTTGCAGTAATATAAGTTCCCAAGCGAACCGTAACTCGGTAGTCCTTTTGTGCCAGTCATGCAAACTATTATTAACCAATGGAAAGGAAGAACGACCCGTCGACAAGCAGCTGAGTGGAGCAAACGTGTTTCAGTTGACACGTGGATGCATAATGTATCAGATATCAAAGTTACTTGTATCAGGCCGCAAATGCATAATTGGCCCTTGTGCAGTACAGCGCACCTGGCCTATTAGTCGGGTATCGCACTCGATGCGCGGAAAGTGGGGTTTCCAGGCAACTACTTACCAAATTTTGACTCACCCGACATCATGATGGTTGACTAATAGAAACTAAATTAGAATCCTGCCACAGGTATAGTAATCGTAAGCGCTGGGGCTTGGCTGGCCCGGGGCACTATTTTAATCACTGGACCAGCCTGGGTGTCATGTCATCAATTTGTCGATGCATGACATGTCACATGTGCGCTTGAACGGTACGGTGGAGTAGAAAGGTGTCAGAATGAATGTAGGGTCCGTGATGAAACACAACGATGAACGCAACATGTCCAAGGCTCCACTGGGCTAGTGGTACGCATCTGCCGTGCGGCGTGCCTGGGTCTTGGCTCGAAGAGTCCGCAGAAACGGGTTATCTGAGACTTTGGCGAGGATTGAAATGTGACAAAAGTATGATGTACAGTCGACTCCCTCTCAACACATACCCCTCGGGATAGGCTTAGAAGTATGTGGTATCAGGGAGTATGGGTTATCAGAGGCCGTGCAGTGATACCAGGCAGTTTGGAATATCGGAAATTCTATGGGTTATGAGCGAGTCGACTGTACGATGTTCTGTAATGTAGGGTCGAGTCAGGATACACGAGATGAGAATGGATATGTCGCGAGCGCTCACATCTATACAAACATCATGCTCGTCAGAACTTGAATACCAGACGGTTATTCATGTAATGCAGCGTCCGCTTGCACGAAAAGGCCTCGTCCATCCTTGAGCAGCACGAAGGTTTTGTGGCCCTCTACCCATGGGGCAGGGTCTTGCACTACTGGTGATGGAGGCCATCTACCAACAGCCTCGAGCTCTCGCCTTTCCTTTCCCCTCGAAAGCCACAATTTTCCTGTCTTTTGAGAATTACGCTGCAATTCTTCAAGAGGGGCACTTTGAGCGCAACCCATGTTAGATTGTTTGCGCTGCCGGGGGGTGAGATACCCGGTTTCTGAAAGCACATGACAAGGCGTACCAGTAAAAGAGTGGGGGAAGTAGGCCATGGGAAGAGGGGATAAAAAGAACGGATGGCGACCCTTTGTTGAGGAGGGTTTGGATAACAGGTGACAGTCAAGTCATCTAGAAACGAGATGGCCCAATTATAAGCCGGTGTGTAGTGCATCAAATCTGATCCCATAGCACGTGACAGCGTGGTGTCAGACTCAGGTCCTCAGTATACTCCTTCACGTTCGTCCAATAAGCATGGCCAGTTCTGCGCTCAAGCATGTAAGTCATTCAGCGTAGAACCCGTCCGTAATGCTCATCCTACGCCAGGCCATCGCTCCCACAACTTTGCAGCAAGCACAGACAGACGCTCTGTTCGCGTTACTCAACCTCTGTATCTCTCAAGATGCAGTTGCACTGTCCGCTACCTCCACCCAGCCCAAGTCTGCACCCGCAGTCAAAGCCCCGACATCTACTGCCCCTCTGGTCTGGAAAGTACTTGTGTTGGACCAGCAAACGAAAGACGTACTGGCAACAGTACTGCGTGTCCAAGATCTTCGCGATGCTGGCGTGACTCTGCACGTGTACGCGGTTTCGTTTCGTCTTTCTTCGTGGTCCTCACATCATCATAGTCAGCTCCACTCCCTGCGTCCCCCTTTACCGGACGTTCCCGCTGTTTACTTTGTTGCCCCAACCTTGGCAAACGTACGTCGAATATCGGAGGACCTTGACAAGAGTCTATACGAATCCTTCCACCTCAATTTTGTCGAACCACTACCTCGTGCACTTCTTGAGGAGCTTGCAGCTTCGGTCGCTACTTCTGGTACAGGAGAGTTGGTGGAGCAGGTTAGTCTGCTTCCCGTTCTATGTTGGGGCAGATTTCACACTATTTTGACCCCATCAGGTCGTCGACCAGTATCTATCGTTTATCGCACCATCACCATCACTATTCTCCTTGCTCTCGTCACTCCCATCTCCAGTGTCTCAAGCAGGTCCATCTCAACCCAAACCATATTACTCTTATCAACTTCTCAACTCCCCGTCGTCGACTGAACAACAGATCGAGGATGAGATTGAACGCGTCACCAGTGGGATCTTTAGTGCCATTGTGACCTCGGGTATGCCCTCCCATTAGTTGCCAAACTCCAAATGGCATCTGATTGATCCACAGGACATGTCCCGATCATCCGTGCTCCCAAGGGCAATGCAGCAGAAATGGTGGCCAAGAAACTCGACGTTAAGATTCGAGACGCGTTACTTTCCGCCTCACGCGCCCATGGGCCAACTGCATCGCTCTTCTCACAGGATTCCTCTGGACTGTCTAATCTGCAAAGGCCATGTGCGATTTTTTCATACCTCATCTTTTCATCCTCGTCCTAATTAATCACCTTGAGTGTTGCTCATCCTGGACAGGAATGTGGACCTTGTTTCCATGGTCTCTCATGGCTGGACATACCAAGCCCTTGTATCAGATTGTCTTGAGATCAAGCTTAATCGCGTCGTTGTCAACAGCCCACAAAAACGTTCGTACGACTTCGATTCAAAGGACTTTTTCTGGGCAAAAAATGCTGCGAATCCGTTCCCTCAAGTTGCCGAGGACATCGACGCTGAGTTGAACAAGTATAAGCAGGATGCTGCAGAAATTACACGATCGACGGGTGTGAGTGATGTGAACGATATTTCGCAACTGTGAGTTGGTGCTGCGATAAACGTTTAAAGGCATGCAGTTGACAACATACAGCGACCTTTCGTCGAATGCAGCACACTTGAAGACAGCTATAACACAGCTTCCGGAACTCACTGCTCGCAAGGCGACGCTTGACACGCACATGAATATCGCCACGGCACTGCTCGAACAAATCAAAAAAAGAGGTCTTGATGAACTGTTCAGCACCGAAGAAGCGGTCAATAAGCAAGTAAGTGTCCGCATACCGTCGTTCATGACGTAGCCTCACGGTCTGAGTTGCTAGACAGTGTCATCGATTCTAGAGACACTTCGTGCACCTCGCCCGGATGGAGCTTTCAGTCCCGAGGACAAGCTCCGTCTCATCCTAGTGTTCTACCTCTCTTCACCTGATAACGCCATTTCTAAGGACGATATTGCCGAACTGGAGAAGGAGCTCAAGAGTGCAGGTGCAGATACAGCAGCCTTCGAGTATGTTCGACGAACAAGAGAAATTTCGCGTATGACTGTTTCCGCCGCCGTCGGTGGGACATCCACCCCGGTACTCGGTGGTCAAGGGGAATTATTCAGGGGGTTTACGGCTCTCGGGAACAAAGTTCGTAAATTTTGAGAGGCTCTCTCATTGTTATTTGACGAGTTTATCTCCAGCTCACCGACCGTCTGAAAGAGGGTGGCTTGGAGAACCTAATTTCAGGTGTAAAGAACTTCCTACCAGCAAACAAACTGTTACCTGTGACGCGACTGGTCGAAGCACTAATGGATTCATCAGCCGCATCGAACCAGTCTTTGCAAGAAACTGATGAATATTTGTTCTTGGATCCTCGTGCACCCCGGCATGCCCAGGGAGGATTGGGTATCTCGGGAACTGGTGGTGGACCCGGAGTTACTGGTACATCAAGCAGTGGCAGAACACGTCGTATGGCATTCACAGATGGTATGGTGTTCGTCGTGGGTGGTGCAAGTTACGTCGAGTATGGAAATCTCGAAGAGTGGGCAGCCAAGACAGGGAAGCGCCTCACTTATGGTGGCACCGAAATTGTTGATCCTGGAAGTTTTGTTGGCATGCTACAAGACCTAGGCAAAGGTGTTTCCTAGTAATACTGTGCAAGGGCTGTGGATTTCGAATAGACCAATTGGAACATGATAATTACATCAGAATAACTACCAAGTAACGAGCGAAAAGACTAACTGAAGTTAACTCGATTCGACACATCCCACGTGTAAATCACTTTCTGTTGTTGGAGCGCATCATGAGGATCTGAACAAGACGCACGCTAGGACAGTGTCAATATATGCTCGGACTGACTATTATCACACTCACAAGATGTTGATCATGTCAAGCTCCAAAGCAATCGCCTCTTTCATAGGGTCCCTGGGAATGGCACCCATTTCTGCCATACGTGCATGCTGTAGAATTTTTTGAGTACTAGGGGAAGAAGGTTAGGGACCACTGCGTGGCAAGAGGCTGGGTAAATGCCCACTCATAAAGCACAAATCCACCAAACACGGCTAAACCCCCGTAAAGAGAGATCGACTCGGCGATAGCTAGCCCACGCATACCAAGCGGGAGGGCCATCGGAGCCAATGAAGAGAGTGCTACAACAGTCACACCAGCGAGAAGTGGACCACCCATGTACAGATACTTGTCATTCCTATCCAACGTGTGAGTGCTACGTCAAAGGAACGACATATAGACACACTTTGCAGTTGCGCCGACGTAAGACAAGGAACCAACGACCCCGCACGTGTACAGCGCAGCACGGGACAAGATGGCTGGACTGAGGAAGAACAATGGGCTTAGTGTTGCTGCTTGACAGGCGTTGAACCCCTACGGAGAGTTAGAGAATAGGTATTATCAAAAACCAATGACTTGCCAGCCAGAAGAGGTGCTTCTGCACGGTTCTTTCGGGAGGGGTGTAATAGACTCCCATCATAGACCCGATGCTCCCGACAAGACTCACACCGAGTACAAGCCCTGTACGGTACGATTACACCGATGAATGTTGAGGCGGGCCGGGACGAAGAATACGCACATGGATTCGCTGACATTACTCTGAAAGCAACCCCAGACCTGAACATGCTTCGGGCAGCTAGTGCCGTAAGAACAAGGCCACCACCAGTATACTTGAAGCTATCATGTAGATAGGACTGTTCGGCAGCAGTCAATGAGTCACGAGTGTCTCTGTTCAAGAAACCTTCTGCAACGACGACAGTGCCCGCCACAGCGGCCTACATACTTGAATCAACAGGCGGAGGTAGACACTATTGCTACGTACGGCTGTGATTGCAAATTTTCTCCAGGCGTCTTGTGAGGAGCCCTGCGTGATAGTCTGGGCATCGGTTATTATGGTGCGGGAGAACCTGTACAGAGGCAATGGTGAGAGCGTGGTAGGACGTTTCTGGGCGACATTCTGGAGGGGCCTAAAGCGCGCGCTGGGGTGGACCCTCGAGCGCACGGTAGCCTGCAACGCGCTACGGGGCAAGGCTGGCTTGAAAGCAAGAGACAACATCATGGTCTATGTCCAAGAAGTGAAAGGTTATTTAGTCAGCATTCATTGGTCGTCGACGTCATCGCTCGGCATGAGGATAAGGTAATAAGTAGCGTAAGTTAACTCTACGAACATTACGATGGCCGAGGCAACGTTGCGGGATCGACAACGCCGACCACCTTGTGCTCCATTGCCAGTGCAATCAGACTCTGTTCTCCCCATCTCCTCCAGTCAATCTCGAAAACACCCGTCTTCTCTCCACACGACCAAGTCCAGGTCCGTTCTCGCGTCTCCACCTACAATCAGCCTTGCCATGCACCTCGAGAGACCGAATTCTACCTACCTTGACATCATACATATTCAATGCCCCATCCCCACCGCCACTCGCCAGCAAAGAGCCGTCGGGGCTAAATGACAGGGCAAACACATACTTGGTGTGATCCGTGAACACTTTCAAGCAGTCCCCCGTCACCGAATCCCACAACCGGGCTGTGAAATCGAACGATGCTCTGTCACAGAGTGAGATCATACACATGCCCTCCGGCTCAAGCAGCTTACGTCGCCACCAGTTCGTGCTCCCCTGCCTGGCTATTCGGACACCACTTGATGGAAGTCAGACACCGTTTGTGGCCCTTCAGAACAACATGACTAGATGTCGGCTTTTCCGAGTGCAGGTGTTCGATATTCCATATCCGGGCGGTCGTGTCATCGGAGCACGTAGCCAGGCATGTGCGAGATGGGTTGCATTTGAGCATATTCAATTCCCCTTCATGTCCTCTGCTCCAGCGTCAAGTTCAATAGTGGATGTTTCGATCGACCAACATACCTAAGGGTTTGGATTGGTTTTGTTCCGTTCAAAGAAACGATGTGAATCACGCGATCACTCCCGCCACTCGCAAACGTAGCGTCGTCAATCCAGTCAACATCCAGACAACAGGCTTCTGACACGCCTTGTAAGATGAGTTCCTCCTGACAAGCCCGACAACACGTTACCTTCGTGATTTCGATATTGTCGATGCAGTCTCTTGTTTTTAATGTCCCACACGCATGACGTGCTGTCCAAGCTCGCAGTAGCTATCCATTGCCCTGAAGGAGAGAACTTGGCAGCGAAAATGGGTCCCTTTCAGGTATCAGTACAACCCACAGTGAGTACGTGGTTTCGTCTAACCTTGTGGTGGTCGTCTGTAAGATATGACTTTCCTGCAGAGGTGTAGACTCGGAGTGTTGCATCATACGATCCTATTGCAACTAGCGAACCATCAGGGCTCCAGTCAATGGATGTCAAGTCGGCTTGGGAAGAGGCCGCAAGATTGGATAACGTCAATGTCGGCCGCGAAGGGGAGGGTGGGGAACCCTCATATGAACCGAACGGAACGTTCCAATAGTTGACTGTCGCATCGCGTGATCTGACGTGTGAGGTGTCAAATAAACGTTGGAATCAATTGATCTATCCAGTGCATACCCCGATACTAGCTGTCCCGCTGTAGTTGGGCTCCAAGCGACTACAAAAACCTACAAGCTCCATTACTGGGCGTGTTTGCTGGCTTGTGCGAAGCTCACCTCGGCCTTGTGTGCTTGCAGTAATCTGACCGGGTCCAGACGTTTCGTCTTCGGTTTCTTCATCGCATTCTCTGGGGATGGTTGTTGAAAGCGGGACAGTTTCACTTCCTTCGGGGAAATGCTGGAAGGTCCTACGGATACAAGTCACTTGGTGGTGCAACTGCTAAACGTGATTGGCGTACCGTCGACAGCCATCGCTGCGTGATTGTCTTCGGCCTCCTTTCTGGCACGCTTTTCGGCACGTCCATCCTCTGTGGAAGGTGAAATTGACTTTCGTTTGACGCCAGTCTCGCCGGCTAGCATGGCTATGTTGGGTTCTCCGGGTTGCTGTGGAGCTAGCAGCGTCGTTGCATTCGGGTCAAAGGAGCACACATGGCGCTCCAGCAGCGAGAAACTACTCTTGCAGCTCTTTGCGAACGAGTCGCCTTTCCAGTGTGCCTCGACTTCGGCGTACAAGAGTGCCTTGCTGAGACGTTCTACCAGCTCACCGCGTGGGATGTGTTTCTTGATATGATGGGAGTGGTCCAAGCGACCCTCCATGCGTAGGGAGAAAGCAGAGTGCTGAAAGCCTGGAGTGAAGTTAGAGAAGGAGGCAGAACGTCGGTAGCAGAGGCCTACCGGAGTCTTGAAAATAAGCATGTATGAGGCAGTTGACCTCATCCGCAGTGATAGTTATGGGGACCGTCATCGTGGGCGGTTGTGACTAGGACTTGTCGTCGTCGGTGTAAGCAAGAATGCGGAGTTGGAAAACGACCGAGCGCGCACAACATTCTTTGCGAACGAGCAGCTGCGCGACGCACAGAATGACCGCAGTGTCTCCGTGTCGTAACGCGCTGCTGGTAGTAGTCACTGGATGTGCTCACCAAGTCAACTGGCGAACTAGACACGTTCGTTATTCACGTCTCTGTTCAGCTGGAGAGCTCTGCTCGTTGACTGCAATGCGCACGTGAGAGAGTTCGAGTCGGAACGCGGTGCCGTCGAACCATAGATAACCATTCTCACAAGCCTCCTTTCCCCATGCCTGAATACGAGTTCGATATCGACATACCCTCCGACGACGACGAGGCTTACGACGGCCCCGATGCTTACCTCGAGGGCGACGATAACGTTTTCGAGCTCGAAATCGGTCAAGATGACATTCCCGCACGCCCGCAGGACCCGAGTCGCACCGCGATCGCCCAGATCTTGCGTTGTATGTGCCTCGCTGTATGTCTCTCCGGCCAAACCCCCTCTCATGTCCCATCTGCTAGCATTGTTTGATCTTCAGCACTTGCAGCCTGGCAGCACGACCGAAAGGACGACCAGCTCTAGTACGGACAACACCGAGGGGGGCTCGATCACCTATGGCGACCTGGTACGTTTGCTACGGACAGGCCCCTCGATGAGAGACCAAGATGAGGAAGACGACGATGCAGGCAATGACGACGACGATTTATCCAGCTCACATTGGCACAGACAGTGGTATCCTCCCCACACCGAACCTCAGAAGAAGGGCATCGAGTTGCTTATGAGCGGTGAATTTGGCCGTGTGGGCAGCAAGCTCAGGTCCAAGGAATGCGTCAGGAACATTTCTCGCTTACTTCTCGACCGTTCTCGCAGGCCTCGAGGCGCTCTGTCCATGGAGGAGCTATCCAGCGTACGCTCCACCTAGTTGTAGTAACCGCCGGCACTTATGCAGCCCTAGGAGCTCATACCCAATTCCAACGGGACTGCTGTTGCCTCCAGTGGCGCCAACCTTTATGTGGGACAATTTTCCAAAGGTGACGAGCTCATTGCGTGGTCCCTAATCCAGCCCTTCATATCTTCATAGACTCATCCTTCTACTATACGTGCTCTCAAGGTTAGTCAGTGATTTGACCCGTCTCACGTGTTTCTTCAGCCTACGTTGAACAGATTTCCGTCTACATGTGTATGGCATGACATCACCACCGACCAAGTACATCAATCCCCGGCGAAACCCACGACGCAGAACATCGCTCTTTGACGATCATGATCGTGACCATGAATCGACCCTTAAAGTTTTGAAGACCATTCAGGGGCACCCGGGCAGATGGACTATCACCGATTCTCATCTAAGTCCCGACAACGAAAGGCAAGCTTTTAATTGCAGAGAACAGTTGTAATACTCAATAATACAATTCAGAATGATTTATTCATCTATTGTGAGTAGCTCGCTCCTTGGACAATTCCATCTCGCACACTTAGCACCATGGGGCAGTCACCCACAGTATATATGACAAACACGTTAGACTCTTCGACGGTACAGACCCCTATCCGCTTCGCGGATCAGGGTCGCCATCGAAGCCGTTCCTTGTGGGGTGTCTACGATGATGATTCTTTTGGTATTTGGAGCTGCAGGTTTTCTGCTGACGGTAATGAAGTCATCGCAGGCGGAAGTAGCCATATTTTTGGTAGGAGACGTACCGCTGTACCCGCTAGGATCGCTCACGCATCATCCAGTGTACGATCTCTTGGCTGATCGCAGAACAGTCAAGATTGGGGCACACAAGGACGACGTGAATAGTTGTTGTTGGGCAGATGCTGCGTCAGGGAACATTTTGATCAGCGCGTCGGATGATACTTTCCTCAAAGTCTGGTGATAACTTACTTTTTTCTTCCCCTTCAATTTTTTTAATTGATTATGATCCGTGACAGGGACAGACGGTCACTAGGAGGATCACGAAAACCATCAGGAGTGCTTGTCGGTCACACTGAAGGGATCACGAACGTCTCTGCCAAGGGAGACGGAAGATACGTCATCTCTAATGGCAAGGATCAGGTGCTTCGGTTGTGGGATCTGCGCAAGATGTGCAGCAGCGACAACTTCGATTCGTTTAAACACATAGATTATAGATGTCGAGAATACGACTATCGGTAGGGTTCATGGGGTCTCGTTGTACTCCTTACTGACGCCCGCACAAAGATACGGTCATTTCCCGAAGCCTGAGCGTCCCGCGCACCCAAATGACTGTAGTGTCATGACTTATCGAGGGCACGCCGTCTTGCGCACACTTATAAGATGTAACTTCAGTCCTGCAGAAACCACAGGAGGCCAGTACATCTATTCAGGGTCTGCGGATGGGAAAATTCACGTGAGTAAAAATTGTTCCCGATCATCCCATCATAATCAAAGGACAATTCTGCCGAAAGATCTGGTCACTGGATGGTCGAATTGTTCAAGTCCTAGATCGTTCGCAAACCCTGCCAATGTCATACGACCCATCTGGTCCTGAGCTAGAGCCCCTAACGGGATCTCGTGCGACGGTCTGCGTCCGAGATGTGAGCTGGAGCTCGAGGGTAATGACTGCCTCAACGTATCCGAAATCTCCGGTCGCTGATGCGTGTTACAGGAACCTGTACTGATGAGTGTCGGCTGGGAAAGTTCTCGCGTTGGTGGAAGTATTGTCGCCCGCCATGAGTGGAAAGGACTTTCTAAAATGGCCTACTCGCTGGAAGACTTTACCGAGAGACAGCGTACAGAACGCGCCCAAAGGGCAACGAATCAGCGAGCGGCAAGATACAGACGTGTTCCTGGCGCATTCGAGGAGGAGGATGACGAGGATGATTGAGGGTATCCTGTCTATGGACCTCTTTCGATGTCATTACGAATTTTTGGTGTACCTTTTGAACCGCTGTCACTCAGCTGGGAATGTATTCTTTGTGTGTATGACTGTTATCCATACCCCTGATAAACGCCCTGAAGTAAACCATCACTATACAATGGCTCATCTCTTCGGCTTCCCGTCAGGGTATTTCGTGATTCGCTCTGCCGCGACCGGCCGTTTGTGGGACGTCAGCTCAGATGAAGTTGAGGACGGAACACCAGTCATCCTATGGCCGGAAAAAGAGCAGTCACTTGTTGAAGGTGGGTTATCAGGGCTATGGCATTATTCCAAGTCTCCACGAGCTCATGCACCTGATAAGGCTTGAGAAATCCGGAAGCGAATAACGAGGTCTGTAGCTCACGATGGTACTCAGCCTACTAAGCTCACGGTCTTGTGTTACTCAGGTGTTTTTCATCGATACCTCCGGCGCCTTGTGCTCGCGGGCTTCAGGACATGCGATCGACGTTGAGGGTATGCGCAATACGGCAAATGCGATAAATTGTTGACCGACTTTGATGCACACAAGGGGACCGCCTTGTACTGAGACACAGGCGACCAGTTTCCCAGCCATACCCAAACGCATATTCTCACCCTCTTCCACAATTCTCGTACAACCAAGAAACGCAGGAGATCTCTGCGACATTCTCATGTGATCCCACATACTCACCTCCAGGAAGCGCTGCTTCGAATGCGTGGCGAAGGAAGAGGTATATCCTATCTTCTGTTCCGATGAGGAGACCCAAGTCTTTTATCGATAACGCTTCAGCCTTCTTATCGACAACTGTTGCGGCTCCATTTTCATTCTTTGCTGGGAGCATATCTACACAACCAAAGAGCACGCCAGAAGAAGTGTTTAGTGGGGACATAGATTTGGCGGAAGATGAAATGTTGGAGCAGGATCGCGGAGAAGAGGGCGAGGTAGATGACTCTCTTGAACCTCACAGGAATCTCCGTCTTCTTTCCATCGATGCAAGGGCTACACCACCCGAGGGGACAAACGCTAGGAAGCGTAGACAGTGGCAGGTCTTATCATTGCGTAGATCTGCCGCTCACCGTGGTCGTATCCAATGAAAGGTTAATGTAGTATGTATGTGGCAAGATTGTTATTGTAGTACTGTAGCTCATAGCGGTTTCGAACGTGTTCAAGTTCTCATGGCTATGCTTGCACGGAAATGACAGACTCATGCTGACGGCGGGAATATCGCGTAACAAGTATTTCGAGAATTGTTGGTGACATCATGATAAGAATCAGTAAGTTATAGTCACAATCGAACACGAGGGTTTCCTGCGTCTCTTGACTGATCATTTACTTGTCTCAGTGCAGTGACACACAAGAAGTCAAAACATGAAGAGTCATGTAGCCTTTTATGCCGCTATTACGCTTGCTGCAGCTGCTTGTGGACACCAACAACCTTTCCCCGGCTCCGACTCGTCGCCGCCCAGTGAGGAGACGGTGACATGGATATCGAAATATGGAAAGCAAATTGACCTACCATTCTCGGGACCACTGGCTTTCTCGCATGCAGAATATGCGCGTTGTCTGGAGGATGAATCTATTGCGTTTGACATTGCTATTCTAGGGATGCCATTCGATACAGGTACAAGTTACCGTCCTGGGGCACGCTTTGGGCCATATGCGATCCGCTCTGGTGGCAGACGCCAAAGTCCCTCTCGAGGCTATACCTTGGCATGGGGGAATAACCCTTATGTGTTGGGTGTGAAAATTCTTGATTGCGGAGACGTATGTTTTCAGATCTCGGATATGATATTGCCCGCTCACTCAGTATCTAGGTCCCTACCATAGCTTTTGACAATGCCCTTGCAGTAGATCAAATGGAAGTCGCGTACGCTACCTTGCTTGCGCGTCCTCTTGCATCGAGCACCTCTGTCTGGCCTCACGGGGCGCTTCTGGCGAAAGATGGTCGCGAGCATCCAAGAATCATCAGGTAGTGGTAACTGCATGCCTTTCATCATGTTCTCACACGACTGGTTTAGCCTTGGTGGTGACCACACCATTGTTCTCCCCATCCTCCGTGCGCTCAATAAAGTCTATGGGCCGGTCTCGGTGATTCACTTTGATGCACATCTTGATACGTGGGGTGGGTACCCTGGTGCTGTGACAGATCAATCACGCATCACACATGGCACATTTTTTTACATCGCAAACGAGGAGGGTCTCATCGCCAACTCTAGTATCCATGCGGGTCTTCGGTGCAAGTTTCAAGTGAGTAGCATAAAGGACCTCGAGAGGGCTGCACATTGATGGAACTTGTAACCAGGGTATCTATGACATCGAGAATGATGAATCAGTGGGATTCCATTTCATAACCAGCGATGACATCGATGACCATGGCGTTAATTACATCGTCGAGCGCATCAGGAAACGAGTTGGAGATACGCCTGTGTACTTGAGGTTATACTTCCACGACAAATAGCGAACCTGATATTGACCCGGTGTACAGTTTTGATATTGATGTGATCGGTGTGCATGGCTCGTCTTTGAAAAGAGTGTCGGCTAACCTCTACCATAGATCCTGGCCTGGCACCGGGTAGTGAGTTTTCATCTTGCCGCGCACAAACGAAAGTACTCATGGGGATTGCAGCTGGCACCCCCGAGGCTGGAGGATGGACAAGCAGAGAAGTTAAGCGCATCATCAGAGGGTTGGCCGGTTTAAATTTCATGTTCGTATCACATAGAGCGCCTCTGTTTCACGACTTCACACTGCGTTTTTTCAGTGGCGCGGATGTTGTCGAAGTCGCACCTGCGTACGACCACGGTGGGACGCACGTCATTCCACCTTCATAGTTTCTGACGAAAGACGTGCAGCTGAAATCACCTCTACTTTAGCGGCAGACATTGTCCACGACTTCCTCTCGATGCTCATGTCTTCCGAGCCAGCTAAGCCTGCCAATCTCCCGGGCCAGTGGTCGAGGGATGAACTCTGAACACTTTTTTTCTGCGTATCATCGCGTCGGTTCTGGTGCCGAAATCTCAAACTTGGAAAGCGAGCAGCTTGGCGAGCACGCGGTGAATATAATCACCAACCTATCAGTGCCTTGGAGTCTGTATATCCTTCTAGTACCTTCGTTCCAAAGGACCTGACGACATCCCGAAACGTGCTCAGCGGAGTCGTGTTCAAATCTCAATGGATACAACTTGATGACACGGTCTCATCCGCAAATGGAAGCGATGAAGGTCATTCGATCGGATAGTACGACACATAGGGTATCAGACTCGTCGTACATAAATCAAGCTAGAAAAAATGGTCCGTATGACACAGAAGAGGGCTCGTGGAAGTCAGTAACAACGATCATTTTACTCAACCTTTGTTCCCCCAATGACCAGGAGCGCCGGATGGACCAAAGTCATACACTGGGGGACTATCGGCGTATTGCGCCGGTGACGCTGGTGGAGGGGCCATTACGATGGTGTCTTTCGGGCCTCTCGGTCCCCTGACAGGACTGACACTTGTTGGTGCACCGACAGCTTGGGTGTCAACCATAAGCGGCGATCGCGACATCGGCGGGGGAGTCGGGATTGAAGGAGCCTGGTAATGTCCATAGTAAGGATCGCGGTAGGGATCGTTTATTGGTGCGGCCGGCATGGTGGTCGCGCCGTATGCACCTCCGCCAAGTGCGTGGGTGCGATCGGGCTGG
The DNA here is from genome assembly GCA_038089495.1 of Xerocomellus dryophilus. Taxonomy (NCBI): domain Eukaryota; kingdom Fungi; phylum Basidiomycota; class Agaricomycetes; order Boletales; family Boletaceae; genus Xerocomellus; species Xerocomellus dryophilus. The sequence continues at coordinate 44,136 of JBBPKY010000055.1, forward strand.
AGGGTAGGAGACCTAGAGGCATTATGTGGTACACCATATGGCGATTGAGAAGGATCGTTAACCATGGCGGATGTAGTGTTGTAAGTGTCCGGACTGAATGCGCCATATGGGTCGTAAGGTACATGGGATTGTTGAACATTCGGGTTATCTGGAAATACCTCAAAAAAAAAGTATATAAAGGAAGTAAAAGAAAACTTACAGGAAGTAGCTCCAGAGTTGTGACCATACGCTTGCGGACCATACGGATCCTGGTTATAGTGATTGTCCGGAGAGCGGTCGTACATGGCCGCTACGGGAACCGAGGGGGGAACTACAGCGTTGGACGATGGCGGATACATGGAGGGGGTAGTAGTTGTAGTGGTATGCGTGAGGTTACTTGTGCGACGTTGTGGTCTTGGGGGATAAGGGGAAGCGTTGTTATACTCGTCCACAGCGCGAGTGCCAGGGGGAGCCTGCATGTAGCCACCTCCTGCATATCCTCTTCCTGCGGCACGACCGTAGGATCCCATGCCGGCATTTCCAGCTGTAGATACGCTCTGGTTATCGCGGTAAGGTGCATCTTCCTCCAGGTATACTTCGTCTCCATCTACGCGGGCCTTGAGTGGCTGAGATTGGTCATATTCATGGAAGACAGGCAGGCCAACCTCTGGTTGGGCTTGGCGAGCCTTGCGGTCCGCCTCTGCCTTGACGGCGTCGAGGCGCATTTGTTCATTGTATCCGTTTTCACCGATGGGGGTGCCGGCTTTTCCTCCCCAAGCGTCGCGCGAACGACGTCTAATGCAGCATCTGCCAACGCCATAAAAGCAGCCGCTGAAGAAGAGAAGAATCCAGGCGACGAGAGTGAGCCAAACGGCATTGCCGATCGACGCTGATCCGCCATCTACAGAATTCATGCTGGATTTCGCTACGAAAAAGATGGCGAGGTCGAAGATAAAGGCTACGAGGGCGACAGTTGCAGCAAAACCGGATATGCAACTGCTGAAGCAACTCATGGCCATCTCACGGACATGAGCAAGGAGGCCGAAAAAGGCAGCGATGGCAGCGAGGCCAAAAGCGACGATGTGGAGGACGAGAACATAAGTGAGCCATTTGACGACGACTTGGGGTATTTGGATGGTTGTGTCACCGACCAGGGCGTTTACATCTTGGTAAGAGGGTAAGGACTGCGGGTGAGCAAAGAGAGAACAACTGACCGAGCTCATATCCGACGGTGGTGTTTGAGCAAGTAGTCGATGAATCTACGGACATGCAATAGCCCAGGGTGCCAAAGGTGATCTCGCCATTCAGGCCTTGAGCGGCCAGGGAGGCCTTGAGAAAGTAGACAGACTTGATGAGTGGGACAGAGAAAGAGACGACGGCGAGGATGATTGCCGCAGCGAGGGTGATCAGGAAGCCAGGCGTGGCGGGTCTAATCAAGCCCATAATGCGTTTGGGAGCGAACGAGTGAAAGAGGAGGCGAGGGATGTAATGTGCGGGATGGCTGTGTTGCACAGTCTATTTACTGTTTCAAATTCCAGTGCAAATAGTGCAACGTCTTGGGTTCTCCCCGGACTGCCTTCCCGTTGTCGACCGTCCTCTTCCACTCAAACCCGTTCTTCTCAAACACCCGCCGACTGCCTTCGTTCCCAGTAAACGTATACCCCGCCATGCACCGAACTCCCATCCGCGGAATCGCCCACTTGTGCAGTATCGTCCCCATTGCTGCACTCATGATGCCCCGTCCGTGGTGCGTGGGCGCAAGGTAGTCTGTCGCAGTCAGTCAGCGTACCCCTCTTGTGGGCCCAACGTCGTCCATACCTCCAAATGTCCACACGATGCTCGGATCCCCGACTGCTTTCTCGTCGTTCGCCTCCACCGCCTTCTTCCTATCACCAGGATCGAGCACCTCCTCCATCTGCGCGCGGTTGATTCCAATGTCCCCAAGATAGATGTCTGTCCCATCCGGGAGAACCTCCCTTATGTGCCTGACTGGGCATCCCCCCACCAGTTTCAACGGTCCGTCTTGGTTCAACCGCTCTTCCTCCCTCAACTCTGCCAGGATATACTTGCTTTGCTTTGCAATGTGTGCGAGCCACTCCTCCGCATACTCGTCACGGTATGGAATTGGCGGCCCTTCTAACCAAATTGATACCCTAGGATCGTTGATGATGGGGGCGAGGCTCTTGACATCACTCATGCGTGGAGCTGTTATAATAATGTTGTCGTTCGGAGCGGGAAGACGGAGAAAGGGCTCTCCAGTCTGGGGGTTTATCTCGAGCGGATATAGTTGGCTACCTGGCATGATGAGCTTTGAAGTTACCTTACCACAGATCCTTAAATCTCCCGGTGACGAGTCAGTGTTGGATAGTGCGAGTCAGATGCCAATGCTGTGGCAATATATAGCGCTTGTCTATCTCCAATTGGCCGATAGTGTCAAACAGATGATGCGAAAATATACACCATCCAACTCTCCATCACAAGCTTCGAGGGAATCATTTACTGACCGGATATGCCTCTCGCGCGATCCTGACGGCGTTTTCAACCTCCCCTATGTTGACACCAACACCCTGAGCACCATCCTCCTTCCCTCCAGCCTAGATCGAGAATTTATCAACTTGACCAATGACTCCGCGCTTGAGCCTCACCTTACCACCCAATACCTCAGTCACTTTGGAGGCCCACGTCCGAGCATCAAAGCCATTCGCCCGGACATCTTCGGGTACATAATTCGCGTGTGCCACCTTACCGCCCCCCGCGTTGACGCTGAACACATATACAGCTTTCCCGAGTTTTTTGCCTTGGGTGACAACGTTTTGAAGGATCTGTTTTTTGGGGGGGAACAATCAGTTTGTTTCCGTCGTGGCACCCTAGATATAACCCACCTTTGAGTTGCCATCCACATCAATACTCGCGAAATACCCAACAGCGTCTGGATTTTCGTTGAAATAGGTAACCAGTGTGTCGACAGCCTGCGACAAACTCAATATCCGCTAATATCTCTCAAGGCGATAGGACAGACCGATTTGTTGACCGCAGCTTCCTTCTCCTTTATCTGCTTGTCGAATGCCTTGCGAATTGCTCCGAGACGGTCTTTCAAACCTGCTTTGATTAAAACTGAGATATCTGACTGTCCAAGTTCCTGGGATGTGCGTAAACACCACATTAAAGCACATCCAATAATCCCGCTTACCACTGTAAGAGCCTTGAGACCGGCGTCCTTCTCGTCACCTGAGCTAGTTTCGAGCACATCAAGACGCGATTTAAACTCGTTTGCAACACGTGTCGCCTCCTGGGCCTCTTGCCCAGTAATAGCGGTGATTCGTCTGATACCTTTGGCAATCCCCGATTCCTCGATGATCACAAAGTCCTTGATATCTCCCGTCTTTGCAACGTGCGTACCTCCACAGAACTCAATGCTGGTGCTCCGCCATTTCGGATTCTCAAGGTCCTTTGTGATATCGTCGACACCGTACCCTAGTACGACCACCCGCACCGGATCTGGGTAAGCTTCGCCGAAGACCGCGCGGAGACCAGGAATTTTGAATCCGGAGTTAAGATCAACATCTTTGCTGTAAACCTTGACGTTCTTCCTGATCCAGTCAACACTCATAGATTCAATCTTGGCAAGTTCTGGAAGCGCAATCTGAGCTTTATGTGAAAAGTCAAAGCGCAACTTTGTTGGAGCAACAAGAGAGCCTTTCTGGTCAATATGGTCTCCAAGCACTTCGCGAAGGCAAAAGTTAAGGATATGCGTGGCAGTGTGGTTGCTACGGAGCGGCCACCGGCGTAGTTCATCGTATGAGGAAATGACTTCGTCCCCAACATTCAGTTGGCCGTACTTGAGATGACCGGTATGCAGGACATAGCCACTGTATACCTGGACGTTCGTCACTTCAAAATCGCATGCACCATCGATAACAATGTTTCCGGTGTCGTACTCCTGGCCTCCAGCTTCCGCATAGAAACTCGTGCGATCAAGGAGGATACCAAAGTTGGTACCGTCAGGAATGTTGGTAGTGGATCCAAGGAACTCGCGGTTGTAGTAGATGCCTTTTACTTTTGCGGTAATATTTCCGAGCTCTACAGCAGACAGTACGGATTCTGAATTGGTGTTGAACAAATGGAGGCTACTCACGGTATTTGGGCAAATCATCGGTTTTGGGTATGCCATCGTTCTTCTCTAATGCTGCAAGATCATGAACGTCAAGCTTGACATTATCCACTTTGTCCTTCTTGAACGTGCCCCTGCTTGCCTCCTTAGATCGCTCTTGTGCAGCTTCGAACTCCTTCTCATTGATAGTGAGAGAAAGTTCTTCAGCCATGAGACGCGTCAAGTCGACAGGGAAACCAAAAGTGTCGTATAAACGCCAGACATCCGCACCATCAAGTTCGTTGGAACCAGCCTCCTTTGCACGTGTGGCATATTGATCGAAAAGCTTCTCGCCGCGATCCAAAGTGCGCGAGAAGGATTCTTCTTCTTCGTCAAGAATCTCCTTAATTTCGTCCTGTTTCTTTTGAAGTTCGGGGAAGACATCTCCCTGAAAGGCCATCAGCATGACACAAGAACGCAAGGGGGAGATCGCGCAGACCATTTGTTCAACTACGACAGGCACAAGTGATGAGAAGAATGAGCCGATGGGTGCACCTAGTTTCTTCCTAACATATCGACAGCCACGGCGAAGAATGCGGCGGAGAACATAGCCTCGACCAACGTTGTTTGGCATACCGCCGTCGCTTAGGGCGAACGAGAGGGTTCGTACATGATCAGCGACAACGCGGTAGGCAGTATCAATGCCATCGACATCCTCTGCACCAAACTTGCCAGTGTAAGGACGTGCACCGCTAAGTTCTTGAATCTTGACCATTATTGGGTGAAAGATGTCTGTATCATAGTTGGACAACCTGTTTTGGAGGACGGAGACGATACGCTCAAAGCCCATGCCAGTGTCCACGTGTTTCGCTGGAAGGGCCTTGAGGGATCCGTCTTCCTCACGGTTGAATTGGATAAAGACGTTGTTCCATATTTCGACGACTGTCGGGTCGTCACCGTCGACAAGATGGGAGACCTCACGACCACCTATTCGATCGACATGTATTTCACTGTAATAGTGGTTGACATGGACTGCGATGAGTAGGCGTTGGGCTCACCTGCAAGGACCGCACGGGCCAGTCGGGCCCATCTCTGCAGTGACAAGTCAGGTAGGAGTGCGGTGAAAAGACAAGAGGAATACCCCAGAAGTTGAATTTTGATGGAATGACATGTGTGGGATCCATGCCAAGATCAAGCCATGTTTGCCTGGCTTCGTCATCGCGTGGAATGTTATTCTGTGGGTCGCCAGCAAAGTAGGTGACGTAGAGCCGCTCTTTTGGGAGCTTGTAGATTTGGGTCAAAAGTTCCCAGCTGAAATTGATGGCTTCTTTCTACAGTAGGTGAAAGATGAGGGAAGCGAGAGGAATGGAGGGAAGATACGCGCCTTGAAGTAGTTCCCGAAAGACCAATTGCCAAGCATCTCGAAAAAAGTATGGTGGTAAGAGTCTTTTCCAACATCCTCGAGATCTGGGATGAGGTGAGTGTGGGCATATCCTAGCTATGGAAGGACGAGACCGTTGTGTTTCCCGCCAGCCCTGATGCACTTCTGACTGTTAAAGGCACGCTTGAGCTTGCCACGCTCGGAGGTGGGGTCGACGGTGCCCAGAAAGATGGGCTTGTACTATGTCATGTGAGGATAGCTAGTGGGTGAGAAGAGAGATGGGACGGACTTGGTTCATGCCTGCGTTGGCGAAGAGGAGGGTGGGGTCATCGTAAGGAATGGTGGAGGAGGAGGGGACGAAGGTGTGATCTTTGCTGCGGAAATAGGCAAAGAACTCGTCGCGAATTCTGCGGGCGGGCCAGGGACCGTTGTAAGTGGAGGCCATTCTGAACGGGAATGCGAGCGATCGATGACTCGCCAACACCCTCATCACAAGTCATCACCCCAATCGGGGGTGACTCGGTATGAGTAGGTCACGTGAGTCGAAATTGTATAGATAATCACGTGGCGATCACATGTTCCATTTGCGTTTCACCTGCCCTGAACCCGATCGATAACCCCTCCGGAGAAAAACATATCCTTGATCCCATACACCGAGCTGCGGCCCCGGTGCTTGCAACCGACTCATTCATTCCCTTGGTTTAAAATCCCATCCTCCCTTTGTCCTTTTCCATCTGTAACTTTTAGACATCATGGTGTACGTCCTCTCCCTGACTCGCTTCATCATCATCATGCTCATCATCTCATCAGTAACTTCACCGTAGGTGAGACTGCCCGCCTCCCCCCTCTATCCGTACCTCATCCTAAACAGACCAGGTCCGCGCCCTCATGGACCGGCCCACCAACATTCGTAACATGAGTGTCATTGCCCATGGTCAGTGTCGCCCCGCGATCGCTCCATATCGCCATCTTATCTAATCCCCAGTCGATCACGGAAAATCCACCCTCACCGACTCCCTCGTCTCCAAGGCTGGTATCATCGCATCAGCAAAGGCCGGAGACATGCGTTTTACAGACACCCGCGAAGACGAAAAGGAGCGTGGTATCACCATCAAATCGACCGCCATCTCCATGTACTTTGAAATGGACAAGGAAGATGTCGATGTTATCAAGCAAAAAACAGACGGTCTGAACTAACATATATGCGCAGACTTTCCCAGTCTTACTGATCCTATTCCATCAGGCAACGAGTTCTTGATCAACTTGATCGACTCGCCCGGACACGTCGACTTTTCCTCAGAGGTCACTGCCGCCCTCCGTGTCACAGACGGTGCCCTCGTTGTCGTCGACTGTATCGAAGGTGTCTGTGTCCAGACAGAAACCGTCTTGCGTCAGGCTCTTACAGAACGTATCAAACCCGTCGTCGTCATTAACAAGGTCGACCGTGCTCTCCTCGAGCTCCAAGTTCAGAAGGAAGACCTTTATCAATCCTTCCAGCGCACAGTTGAGACTGTCAACGTCATTATTTCCACGTACCACGATGCCGCCCTTGGTGACGTCCAGGTCTATCCCGACAAGGGCACTGTCGCCTTCGGTTCTGGTCTCCATGGATGGGGCTTCACCCTCCGTCAGTTTGCCGGCAGGTACTCCAAGAGATTCGGTGTTCCCAAGGACAAGCTTATTTCTAAGCTTTGGGGTGACAACTTCTTCAATCCCGCGACTCGCAAGTGGTCTACAAAGTCTGCGGATGCCGATGGAAAGCCCCTCGAGCGTGCTTTCAACATGTTCGTGCTCGATCCTATATTCAAGATCTTTGATGCCGTTATGAAACACAAGAAGGATCAAGTTCTGACCATGTGTGAGAAACTCGAGATCAAGCTTACTCCTGAGGAGAAGGAGATTGCCGATGCCAAAGCCCTCCTCAAGACCATCATGCGCAAATTCTTGCCTGCCGGGGAGGCTCTCCTGGAGATGATAGTCGTTCACCTGCCCTCTCCCGCCACAGCTCAGCGCTACCGTGTCGAGACCCTGTATGAGGGCCCCATGGATGACGAGTCAGCCATCGGTATCCGTGACTGTGACCCCAAGGGACCTCTCGTTCTCTATGTCTCCAAGATGGTCCCCACGTCGGATAAGGGTCGCTTCTACGCGTTTGGTCGTGTCTTCTCTGGAACTGTCCGTGCTGGTCCCAAGATCCGCATCCAAGGACCCAACTACATCCCTGGAAAGAAGGATGACTTGTTCGTCAAGTCTGTGCAACGTACCGTACTCATGATGGGTCGCTACATTGAGCCTATTGAGGATTGCCCTGCCGGCAACATTGTCGGTCTCGTCGGTATCGATCAGTTCTTGCTCAAGAGCGGTACTCTCACTACTTCTGAAACTGCCCACAATATGAGGGTCATGAAGTTCTCCGTATCCCCTGTCGTTCAGGTCGCCGTTGAAGTCAAGAATGCTGCCGATCTCCCGAAACTTGTGGAGGGTCTCAAGCGTCTCTCCAAGTCCGACCCTTGTGTCCAGGCATGGATTGCTGAGACTGGTGAGCACATCGTTGCGGGCGCCGGAGAGCTCCACCTGGAAATTTGCTTGAAGGTCAGATATGGCACTTTCCTATCATCCAGTTATTCGCTTACGGGATAACATAGGACTTGCAAGAGGACCACGCAGGTGTTCCTCTCAAGATCTCAGACCCCGTCGTTGGTTACCGTGAGACCGTGAAGGCGGAATCCTCCATCGTTGCCCTCTCCAAGTCACAGAACAAGCACAACCGTTTGTACGCGAAGGCCCTGCCGCTCGATGAGGAACTTACCAAGGCTATCGAGAGTGGCGCCGTTAATGCTCGTGACGATTTCAAGGCTCGTGCTCGTGTCCTTGCCGATGAATATGGTTGGGATGTTACGGATGCCAGGAAGATCTGGTGTTTCGGCCCTGAGACCACTGGTGCCAACTTGTTGGTTGATGTCACCAAGGGTGTGCAGTACCTCAATGAAATCAAGGATTCATGCGTTGCCGCATTCCAATGGGCAACAAAAGAAGGCGTCTGCTGTGAAGAGAACATGCGCGGTGTTCGTGTGAACGTCTTGGATGTTACAGTAAGTCCATCGCCGTCGTCGTTAGTATGACCTTTTAATCTGGGATGCCCTTAGCTACACACTGATGCTATCCACCGTGGTGGAGGCCAAATCATCCCAACGTGCAGGCGTGTTTGCTATGCTGCCTGCTTGCTTGCTACGCCAGGTCTCCAAGAGCCCGTTTACCTTGGTACCGTGTTTCGTATTCCTCAGTCCGATGTAGGGCTGACGTCCGCCTTAGTCGAGATTCAATGTCCTGAGAATGCCATCGGTGGTATTTACAGTGTGCTGAACAAACGTCGTGGTCAAGTCTTCAGTGAAGAGCAGAGACCTGGAACGCCCATGTTCACTGTCAAGGCATACTTGCCTGTTATGGAATCCTTCGGCTTCAACGGGGATCTCCGTTCACAAACTGCAGGACAAGCCTTCCCCCAGAGTGTGTTCGACCATTGGGAGATCATGAATGGCTGTAAGTTGTCAATTTGAGCTGATGATGCCGTATACTGAGTGCATGCCACTTTAGCTCCTCTTGACAAGGGAAGCAAGATCGAAGAACTAGTCAAGGGGATCCGTACACGCAAGGGTCTCAAGGTAGGCACCATCCTTGTTCGTCCCGCAGCTACTCACGTTTTGGTTCGTAGCCCGACATCCCCCCCCTCGACTACTACTACGACAAGTTGTAATTCGTGCCTGGATACTAGGGTACTGTAAAACCAGGTTACTATGGCTTAGGAATTGTTGTAAGCTGTCGTATCCCAGCAATTTATCTGTTGTATTTTCTCGTTCACTTTTGTGGATGCCATTTATCTGGTGATAACCACCAAGGTATTCAATGGCGACGCTCATGAATGTGTCAGTGTATATCAAAGGAAAGCTGACAACGCTCACTTGAGTTACGCTGTACAACGGCACCATCTTGTTTCCCTCCGAGTCAGTGATAACATGTCAGATACCCGGATCCACAAACCGGAGTTTCTTCAAGAAAAACTCTCAGAGTGAACTACAGGCTCACCCTGGAATCACAAGAATCTCTCCCCTGATGCTGTGCCTGGATGTATATTGGTTGCGAAGCATGACTGGCAAAGCGAACACGCCGACCTGCGTCCTGACTCGTCTTGGCTGACTGCTGTGCCCGAATGCATATAGATACGGCAAAGCTAACTGAATGGGGAAGCACTCAAGTCACAGTGTTATCGCACTCTCGGCACCGTCACCGTACCGATGCAACAAGTCATTGATTCTCGAACCTTGTTTGGTCAGTGACTCGGAGTTTTCGTGGTTCATGTATAAATTCCGAGAAAGCGAGGATCTCCGAGTGCTAGAAACATCACTCACCCCCCCCCGAATCCCTGAAAAGATGGCAAGTGTTATCGACGAGTTAGCGACCGTACCGGGTATCCAGGCATACCTGCAGGATAACCCTGAATTTGCCGCTCACACGGTTGAGAAACTCTTTGGGGGGATGGGTAATTTCGCATATAGGATACACCTCCACAGAGCATACGCTGGCCGTCAGACCCTTGTTCTGAAATATGCTCCTCCATATATTGCTTCATCGGCCGAAAGATTTCCGATTGACCAGAAACGCCAGGTATTTCACCAAACTTGCTAAGAGTGTCCTGTACTGACGATGAAACCCAGCTCATCGAAGCCCAAGCGCTCCGACTCGCAGGTCAGCTGCCAACACCCAACATCCCCGCGTTTATCACAGTCCCCGTTGTCCATCTATTCGACGAGGAAAGGCACGTGTTAATCATGGATGACGCAGGGGAGGATTGCCGGACTTTGAAAGACCTACTCATCGAAGAGGGTTTACCAAAGACCGTCTCGGAGCAAATTGGCGCTGCTCTCGGCAAGTTCATCGTCGGCGTCCATACCTGGAACCAGAACCCTGACACCGACCTGACTGTGTTTGCAAACAATGAGATTGGAAAGTACATCTCGGCCCTCGTGACTTATGGACGACTCGAGTCCACTTTGACTGGGAAGGATAACATTCCCACACTCTCAGATCCGTTACTGGGAATTCCTGAAGCGAAGATAACAACGATATCGAAGCTGGTAGAGAAAAGGCAGCAGGCCATCAATGCGGCATCCGCATCCGACCCTTGGACGCATGGAGATTTATGGCCAGGCAATCTTGTGGTGTCGCTTAGACGCGGGACGGACGGAAGCATAGAGGGTGTGGAGAAACTACACGTCCTGGACTGGGAACTTAGCAAGACCGGGTTGCCTGGGCTAGACCTTGGTCAGTTTTGTGCAGAAATGTACATTCTGTCCGAGTTCTATCCAGCGCGGGAGGAGTCGGCTCGGGCTATAATTGAGTCGTTTTTGGGTGCTTATAGAGAGCGGAGGGGAACGGGTGAAGACGTTGAGCTTGCAAGAACGGTCGTGAGTCATATCGGCGCACACGTGGTGGCATGGACTCCTCGCATAAGCTCCTGGTCTGGAAGGCAGAAAACCAGAGAAGTGGTAGAGAAGGGAGTAGAGATGCTGGTCCTGGGTGAGGAGGGAACCGAGTTATCCCTGAGTACAAGTATCGTAGGGCCCCTTCTTTGAAATGGCGCGTATCGTCAGAACGCGCCCTGTCGATGATTGGCCGGAAGAAATTTATTATTGACTCGAGTCATTGGTCGAGGTAACTACTTACCTTCCTCGCTATGATCCCATATCTCGCCGAGCTCCCCTCAGAGATATACGACGGGATATTGACACATCTCCCTCGGGACGAACGGCAACAGACTACTTTGTCGCTCACTCGAGCTATCCCACATTCCTCAGTGCCTTTGCACCACTTATTTGAATGCATCCGCCTCAAGTCAGCGGAGAGTGTGGTGCAGCTGTATCGTCGACTACGAGGACGCCTCGACGAGCCACGCTGGGTTAAAGAATTCTCTCTTGAAACATGGAGTGTAGACGCATATGTGGTGGTCAACCTAATGGCTCTCCTCTCGCGCCTGTCCGCGATTACACTCTTTGTTGGACCAAATTTTGCTCCGGAACATATGGAAGAGATGCTGGAGAAGCCGAGGGAAGCATTGAGTTACATCTCATTGCGTTTCAGACCGTAGTAAGCCATGGGACTTCTCGTGACTGGTAAGCTTTGCTGCTGACAGCGACCTCAGCGTGCAGAGAGCAACATATTATCAGTTTCTCAAGGTACCAGAAGGTCATCACGCGTGTGCTCGTCGCTGACTTGTGAAATCAGGGTGCATACTTTGACACTGCCCTGGAGGCCCTTTCTCGATGGCCGACAGCCAACCTTCCCACCTTATCGATTGTACAAGACCCTCTGGACACGGAAATAGCCCGCAGACACCATTTTGCTCAACCCCTGGTGTTCTTCCGACTTGACGCGATCCATACATTGGCCTGTTCATCATACCTCCGCTCTCTGACAAATTTGCGGTTGCGAGTTCCGTCCAGACAAGTTGCTACTTTTATCTACAGCTCACCTCGTTCCATACTTGGGCTACGCATCCTAGATTTGTCGACGTGTAATATTCGATTGACTGACGTGGAGGCGCTGGTAGCGCGGTTTCAGCAGCTAATGCATTTGATAGTGGATGGGTGTAACATTACGTGGGGTGACGCCCAGGAGAGCGAATGGGTGAACGTCGGAAAGACTTGTGCACTAGTAACTGTCAAGGCAGCCAAAGAACGGGAGAAAAAGATCAAAACTTGGCTAGAGGCTCACGCGGTTCGCACCAGCCCGGACCCAGAGCTTGCTACTGTACCCGAAGAAGAGGTTGCCGCAGCAAGACGTGCCCGCCCGGGTCGCCGTGGATTGGTCGCTGCAACGATATCATTGCGAGATCCGCCAAAAAGCACGACAGTGCCTGTCATTCGGGCGAACACGGCGGTCCCAAAAGTTCGTGTAGTCCCATCACCCCCAACTCTGCGCTCCTTGAGCACGACAACAAGCACGTTACACAAGGACAAGCACGACGCCATTCGAGCTCAGTTCGAGCGAGGTTGGGATGAAGGTCTCGCTCAGCTCGCCGCCATCCGGAGAAGACTATACCAGTCATGGAGAAATGGCGTAAGGATGATGCGTATTGCTGGTGACCAAGGTATGGAGGAGGGCTTCGAGGGTTTGGAAGACGTTGACGGAGAAGGCACATTCTATGGGCGAGATGAATCTAGGAACATATGGCCAGTACCAGTACTGTGTCTTGCAGGCGGGGTCCCCAACTCTGTTCAGCATGTGGATGGATGCGGCCACGCAGCAGCTACCTGTGTGTGGCCAGATGATATCTAGGAACGTGAAATAACTTGATGTGTACCAACTATGAAAGCGAAACTGGAGACAGAGGTCACCAGGGGGCTCATGAATCGGGGTGGGGGTTTACGAAGAAGGTTCGTAACCAGTCAGCTTCCTTCTCCATCTCTGGAAGGGATCGAGGCAGTCGACTGTCATCGGCGTCGACCTTGAGTGGTTGAAACCGGCCGTCAACGCCCTTGGTATCCATGAAAAGCTGGGAGAGAGAAGCTTCTGACCGTTCCAAAACAGGGTATATGTCGTCCATCCTCTCGGAGAAGTAGTCGCCCTTGAATTTCCGGGGAAGGATATGGAAGTGGACGTGGGGTATAGACTGCCCCGCAGCCTTGCCGTCCTAGAGATGGGCATGGATGAATTTCGAACGGCCAAATCATTGTTGGGTTGGGGCTACCTGGCATGCCACGGTGAGCGAGTCTGCACCGTATTCTTTTTCAATGACACGACCGACGTGTTGGACGGAACTCATGAGTGACGTTAGTTCGGGGGTTGTGAGGTCCGTCAGCCTTGGTACGACACGTGTGGGTATGACCAGGACGTCTTACGGTGGTTGAGTGCGGGGGTGGATGAGCAAAGAACGAGACTCACGGCCTGGCACGATTGGTTTGAGGTTCACGATGGCGTATGAGAGGGCGGTGCGATAGAACGCCTGCCTGGTCACTTCAAAGGTGGAGAACAACAACGGGACGGACACGGTCATCGTAGGGGTCCAAGTCAATGGGTTGCACAGCCACCCGTGCAGTGGGCCACTCTGAACGCGTGGAGTGACGATATACGTTCTTCCACCTGCCCTATCTTGCCCGGCCCGGAAAACATGTCCAGTCCGACAGAACTACATCTACCTTCAAGTCTCCCATATCCCATAAAGGTCGCCTCCCTGGATGTCAAGCAGGGTGTTTCCGTTCAACGCGGCACCCGCTTTCTCAGCTATTCCTTCAAATATCAACCCTCGACACCCGGAGCACGCCCTGAAATCCGTTTCGGAACATGGGATTGCCCCCTTGAGGGCACCGTCGAGGCCTGGTCTGTTCGTGTAGGCGACGAAATCTCTCTCCAGAGGTCCAAGCAGAAGCCCGTCATCACAATCCTCGAACCTTGCAAACATGGCGTCCAAGTCGGTGGCTTATGTGGGATATGTGGAAAGGATATGACTGCGTGGGTGTCATCGTTGTCTTCTGCGGCCCTCTGGGTTTCATCCACCATTCCTAGCTATGACTACACAGGCTTCTCTGATGCCTCGCGTGCGTCTATCCAAATGACCCATTCTGCCTTCGGCCCGACCGTATCGATGGAGGAGGCACAGAGGATAGAGAAGGAGACTGCCGACCACCTCCTCAAGTCCAGGAAGCTATCATTGATCGTCGATCTTGACCAGACAATCGTCCATGCAACTGTTGATCCTACCGTTGGCGAATGGATAACGGAGGGGGAGGCTTGGGAGGCTAAGCAAATCAAAAGGTCGTCCGTAACGCCAAAAGAGGATGGTTCTGACTCTTCAGACAACAAGACTCCTGAGGCGGACGTCTGCAATCCCAACTGGGACGCCCTCAAGGACGTTCGCAAGTTTCGGCTTGGTCCGGAATCGTTCGGTTTACCTTCATCGAAGGGACCCTCCAAAGTCAAGGGAAAGCAGAAAGTCATTGAAAGTGAGGGCTGCATGTACTACATCAAACCTCGGTGCGTCGTTTATCCGCACTCGAGAATTCCTTGAGTGCCTACTCATATGTCTGCATAGGCCTGGCCTGCAGGACTTCCTCCGTAAACTGTCCGCGAAATATGAGATGCATGTATATACCATGGGTACTCGCGCCTATGCGGAAGAGGTCTGTGCTGCCATTGATCCTAACGGAGGAATATTCGGTGGTCGTATCTTGAGTAGGGATGAAAGCGGGAGTGAGTGTGCTGTCTCGCATCTTCCAGATCGCTGCTCATAGTTCTCAGGCCTCACGCAAAAAAGTCTGCAACGACTTTTCCCCTGCGACACATCCATGGTGGTCATCATCGACGATCGGGCGGATGTCTGGGAGTGGAGTCCAAACTTGATCAAAGTTATCCCTTGTGAGTCTCCCAAGATATCTCCAAGAAGTCCTAAGCTAACTTTCGTGAAAGACGATTTCTTCATAGGCATCGGTGATATCAATTCTGCGTTTCTTCCAAAAATAGAGCCACTGGCACCTACAGTGCACAATACGACCCTTGGTTAGTTTCCTGCAAGACATTGCCGCCAACCTTCTTATTCATGATGATCAGGTAAACCGACCACTCCCCCCTTGACTCCCCCAGCACCAAGCGCGTCAGTGGCAGTGCCCCCTTCACCATCTCCGCTCACTCAGCCTGAGGAACGCGATCGCGCCGAGATTGAGTCCAAGGCCATGCTGACGCAGAACTCTTTGGCACTGGAGGCTCAAGTAGAGGAACGACCTTTGGCAAAGAAGCAAGAAGAGCTACAAGGTATAGCGATCCGGTCTAAGAGCTGTTCCTATAATGACACCTCCACAGACACTGAGCACACTGTTGCATCAACGGGCAGCGTCAAACCGGAGCATCCAAGAAAGGCGCTTTTGAGAAACGACGACGTAGAACTACGAAGAGTTGGCTCGGTAAGTAATTGAAATGCTATAGTCTGTACTTTGGATACATCAAATGGTCTTCGGCAGTTGTTGGAAGACGTTCATCGGCAATTCTTCGATGCTTATAATCGACGTTCTCCCGAAGAAAGGAACAAAAGACACAGGTCGGGTAATGGACAATCTAAACCTTATGATGTGACAGTGAGTGCTTCAATATATAATGTCTGATTTAATTCAATTCTCTCGGTAGCGCATCATTCTGGAGATGCGCTCTAGAACTCTTGATGGGGTCCATATTGTCTTCTCGAGTGTTATACCCCTTGACACGAAACCAGAAACTACCGAGATATGGAAAGTGGCACACATGTTCGGCGCTCGATGCTACACTGAATTGAACAACTTTACCACGCACGTAGTTGCTGCCAAGGTTCGATCTTCTAGAACAAATCAGTGTCTTATTTCTTCTGACAGACCCACGTTAGCAAGGAACCGTCAAGGTCGACATGGCGCGAAAACGGGGTGGAATCAAAATAGTCTGGCTAGCTTGGTTCACGGATTCAATAGCATTGTGGCGGCGACAAGACGACACTCCGTACCTCCTTGAAGACCCCACTCAACATGCGCCAAGTTTGAGTCCTAATATTGACCCCCATCCGATTTCTTCGGACCCAGAACCGGATGCTGATGATTGGGACGTCGAACCTTCGCCTTCGGGCCACGCAGCTTTTGAGCTCGCAGACATCGACTGGAATGACATAAATAATGAAGTGGAGGCAGCTATGAATGAGAGTGATGACGAAGAAGATGTCAAAAGCGAACGCAGCGTGAGGAGTGCTATGGCATCAGACGATGATGGCATGACTGATGAGACCCGTAGTCAGCCTAGGTGCGTCTGTTCATCGAAGTGACGCTTCTTTTAGCTCAATCGTTGGCATTGTCAATTTAGCCCAAATTCCTCACCTCGACTGAAGCGGAAACGCCTAAGAAGTGTTACGCCATCAGAGAACGGAAACGCCGACCCACAGCAAGATGTTCTGCGATCCCCACTGTCTAAACGCAAGAAACTCGCTTCGAATCGAACAGGAACATCGAAACTGAAGGAAGCATTCACCGCTGACGAAATCACTTCCTCACGGCAGTCGAGAAGTCGCACTCGCAGTATATCAATTGAACCTCCCGTCGCAAGTCTTCCTACCCCAATAGATGAAGATGAGGAAGACGACGACTTTTTGGCTCGGGAACTCGGGGAGGACTGGGGATAGTGCGTTCTAATCAGTGACTATTTTCGCTACCCCATCTTTTCGTTCTTGCTCTCTGTTGCTTTCAATCTAATTGTATCCTTCCTGTAATATCATAACAACTGGGGATATCTCTTCGAGGTACATCATGCCATAGCAGGGGTATATATTTCCCTTCTCTGTAGCGCTCACTGTCGCTCCAGATACTCACAATATAAACCCCATAGGGTATCGACGGGGTCACCGGTAACAGTCACAAATATCTGTGCATCGTATGTGGCGTCCTTCATGTACGCATTAAGCTTCCGAATGGTGCCCCCGCCGCAACGCTTCTCGATCCAGTCAAGAAAATACGCAGTAGTAGCGTACCCCGCGTCCCATCTATCGCCTCCTGAGACTTTCCAGTGCGGCGGGGCATACCCTGCATTCAACCTCACGAAATCTATTTGCAGACAAGAATGGATTCGGTCGCGATGTGGTGATCAGAACACGACCTACCTGCAATGCCTTCTATGAACCCCCCTGGACAGGTATCCTTTGCGTTGTATTGGTAACAGTGTACGACTTCGTGGATGAGTACGCCTAGGATTTCGTCTCGTGCCCGAGAAACGGAGGAGACGATATAGTCGAGGGATAGATGAATCTCCTTGTCCGTGTCCGATCCGGAAGTGTATGCAACGCCGTCAAAGGACCGGAGGACGAGCGTGATTTGCTTCACGCTTGCGCCAAGGGATCAGGATCGATCAAAGAGGTGATTGTGCGCTTACTGCGTTGGTGCAGTCAAGGGGGTGTATAACCATGTGTAGGATGCTTCGACAG